>PVJO010006094.1:0-92215 GCA_004026905.1 Hystrix cristata
GGTGTTTTGGAGTATAATTCAATTCTATTATGCCCTTTGCTCTCTGCTTCCAATTCAATTTGGAAAGACCTTTAAAAACACTTGCCGTGGGCTAGGAATAGTGCAGAATACAAAGATGAGTGAAATGGTCTTTTTTCAAGGGATTCTCAGTCTCAAAGGGATGATGCAGCCAGTACACAAAGAGCTATAATGGTAGACAGAACCCTTGAGTCTCCCATATGTGTATATGGAAGTTCTACTACTTTAAAATCATTGTTCCGTAAGAAATTGAAGGTAAGAAGTCCCATCGCCATCCCACAAGGGTGGGGGTACTTCCTTGGAACTCCTTGCTGAAACCCAGAATGATTGTGGGCTGGGAAAATCCTCCATTTCTGACAGTTCATGGTGAAGCATGATTCTAATAATGCTACTAAACGAATACCAGAACAGAGTCCAGTCGCACCTGCATGGTTACAACCATATAAAGATACAAAAGTAAAAGGGATGCAGAGGGAAATTTCCTTCAATTTAAAACA
The DNA here is from genome assembly GCA_004026905.1 of Hystrix cristata. Lineage (NCBI taxonomy): Eukaryota > Metazoa > Chordata > Mammalia > Rodentia > Hystricidae > Hystrix > Hystrix cristata. Next base: position 516 of record PVJO010006094.1, read on the forward strand.
GAGTTAATTCTGGGCCAACCAGCGTGGGGCTGTTGGCCCAAGTCTGCCTTTCTTGGAGCTGTTCTGCCTTTACCCATTTTACATAAACTCTGTGTTAGAGCTCACTGGAGAGAGGGAGGGGCTGCATTTGAAAACCACCAACTAGAGGATCATATGACAAAGATATAGACCACATCACAAACACCCTGTCAGACTAACACAAAACTGAAGTACACTTCAGAGTTACTCTAGAACATATTCTTATGTATTCACATGAGTGCAGCTTGCGTAAGCTCTATCATTGATGATGAAAAGTACATTCAGCTGTTATTTTAGAAGGAGATGCAGATTTTAGCACACTGTGCCTGCAGAATATAAAGTGAGCTATATGTTGTCTGGAATATTTTTAAATAAATATTATGTGTTTTACTGTAATAGTTAATCTGATGTCAACTGGAAGGGATTAAGAAAGGCCTAATGCATTAGTGGAGTACAGTTCTGTGTGTGTCTGGATGATTGATATGTAGGCCTCCCACTGAAGAGGGAAAACCTGCCCAGGATGTGAGTGGCATCAGCCAATAGGCTTATAGCCTGGATGGAATAAAAAGGGAAAGAAGAAGGAAGTCTTCCTCTTTGCTGCTTTGGAGGAGATATACTTCACCATTGCTATTGGTTATTTATCTCTACTTCCTGCAGGCTTTCAGCACAGACTCTTCAGCCTTTCCATGCAGACCCTTTGGCTTTGCAACACAGAACTGCACCAGACTCTGCAGTGAGCTCCAGGTCTTCAAGCTTTGAGTAGACCCTCTGACTCTGCAGTGCACAGACAGCCATTTTGCATTCTTCCACCCCTGATTCCACAAGTGGCCATAGTAAACCCACAGCTATGTGCTTGATAAATATCACAGGTCTCACTGTCTTTGGGAACAGAGAGCTAAGAATGATAACCATTAGCTGTCACTGGATAATTTGCCCCTCCAAGCTAGCACAGGACCTTGGGCTCCTCTCAAAACTTGCTTCCTGTTAATTCTGGAAGCCCTCAGGAGCTGCGACTTGTGGGTTCTGGAAAAAGCTGGCTCAAAATCTTCTTTCCTGACTGCCTCAATGATGCCTGATGCTCTAAACATCACTGTCTAGGGTGCTGTTTCTCGGAGCTACCAAAACAACAAAACTGTAAAGATGTTTCAACATCGAAGTTTACAAAGGCCTTCATGAGAAGAAAGGCTCTCCTGATGCTGCATGCCACTACTTTTTTTAAAGGAATCATTTTTCTGTGCCCAGGATGAGTATCAGGCCATTCTGTTCTCCACTTTCCTGCCTGTGTCCCTGGGTAATTGTATTTGAATGGGGAGTACTAAGCTACTGTCTCCATCAATTGTCTCAGGAACTATATTGCCTCCACGGTAAGTAAAAAATTTGTAGGAGAAAACCTAACAAATGGTGATTTAAATTGTAAGATTTTTTTTTATTACCAGTAAGTCTGGAGAGGAGTCCTAAGTTTGGTTCAGAGCCTCAACAATATCAAGAATCTATGTTCTTTTCCTTTCCAGTCTGCTACCATAGTATATTGGCTTTCCCTCTCCAGATTATTACCTTAGCTTCAAGAGGACTGCTCCAGTTCCTCCAATTCTATCAACCATCAACACAAACCCTGAAGACAAAGACAGCATAAAGTGAAGTGTTTCAAGCTCTGAAAGAAAACAACTTCCAACCCAGATGATTAAGTCACATCTTTTTCCTGCTGTGTTGATTTAGTTGACCTGTCTATTGTGATAGTGTAGTATTGAGATATATTGAGATATAATTGTATTAATGTTTATCTGAGCTTCTATGTCCATTACAGTTTGTTTTATGAAGTTGGGTGTACCATGATTTGGTGCATACATCTTTATAACTGTTGTCTCTTTCAGTTGAATAATTCCATTAACCAATAAGTAATGTCCTTCTTTACCTCTTTTGATCAGCTTTAGTTTGAAATCCACTTTGTCTGAAAATAAGATAGCTACTCCTGCTTCTTTTCAGGTTCCTGTTGCATGAAATATTGTTTCCCATCCTTTGATATTTTTTTTGTCTATGAATTTCTTTTTGTGTTAAATGTGTTTCTTGTATACAGCATACCGTTGGATTTTGTTTCTTGATCCATTCTGTAAATGTATGTCTTTTGACTGGCAAGTTGAGTCCATTTACATTGACAGTTATAATTAATAGATACTGATTTATTCCTGTCATTGTGTTAATTTCCTGTTGCTGTTTTGCGTTCTCTCTTTTCTACTTAATTGCTACCCTATTAGTTTATTCATCTCATTGGATCTTGTAGCATTGTTAGCTTCATTGTCTCTTTCTAGGATATCCTTGAAATTTTTTTGGAGTGTTGGTATGGTGGTCATGAACTTCTCTAGGTTTTCTTTACCATGGAAATATCTTATTTCTCCACAATTTTGAAAAATAATTTTGCAGGATATAACAGTCTAGGTTGGAAGCTTTTTCTTTTAGAGCTTGTAACACTTCATTCTCTACTCTCCTTGCCTTTAAGACTTGAGATGAGAACTCTGTTGTAATTCTGATGGGTTTTCCTTTATAGGTAATTTGTTGCTTTTCTCTGGCAGCATTTCAGATTATTTTTGTGCCGTATTTCTGGTATTTTAATTATTATGTAGTGTTCCATGGGTTTTTTCCTGGTCATGCCTATTTGGGGCTCTGTATGCATCACTTACCTGTATGTTAAATTCTTTTCCAAGTCTGGGAAGTTTTCTGCTATAACTTGTGTAAACAGGTTTTTATGCCCTTCATGCTGTCTTCTGATTTTTCTCTAATTATAGTTATTCCTATATTAATACTCTTTGAGTCATCTAGGTGCTGTTGGATCCATTTTTCATGTTTCCTTTCGTTCTTAAGGTGTCTTTCATTAGTCCCCTAGATCTGACATCCTGTCTTCACACTGGTCACTTCTGCTACCCCCATAATTTCAATCAAGTTTTCAGTCTCCTAAATTTCTGTTTGGAACTTCTTCATAGACTCCCATTCTTTTCTATGCTGGGAATTCATTTTTTTTGTCTCTTTCTCTAGCTCTATTAGCTATTTATTAATGTCTTCTCTAGACTTGCTGATCATATGTTTCATTGGGGTCATTATCTGATTAGTTATATTTTCTTTAAATTTGCCAAGCCCCTTTATTGAATTGTTTTACCTCAATTGATACCCTTTTAGATCTATCTGCTTCATGGCTTATGGTGTTAGGGGAGTCGGAAGTTTCTGGAGGCATTTTGTTTGCCTTGTCTTTTTGTATATCTGAGATTTGGTGGAGGGGGTGCTGGGGTCTGCAAATTCTTTAGGCTAGTGCCTCATTCTTTGGGAGTGAGGCACTGTATTTTTTATGACCCCCCCCAGGCAATCCAGATATTGGCATAGAGAAGAAACCACTTGTAAGCCACTCCTATGTTATCTTGGCTATAGTCGTAAATTCAGCAACAACACTTCCATCGGATGTCAGCTGGGTATTGACAAGCCCCAGGAACCACTCATAAACAGTCCTTAACCAGAACAAAGCGGACTACGCCTTTAGTGAAGACAATTAGGCCACCCTTCTACTGACCTATAGTAATTCAGACCACTAACTTCTGCTGGATGTGAGCGGCAGTGCCAGAGTTCAAACAGACTGCTAGACCTAATGCTTTCCTCTTCGGGACTGCTCCCTCCGATGATTATTGCCACCAAAGCTGGCCTCACGATCTCCCTGGTCTGGGCTCAGGCCTCCTGGGGGATCCCAGGTGATCTCTGTTTACCTCTCCCCTCTCCAAGCCTACCTCCTAAGGCTGTCTTTCGACCAGTCTCAGTGGCAGGGCAACACTTCATTCCTGAAACAGAACTCTCCTCCTGGGTGTTGGCCCTTCTTTGATCAGGTTGGTCTGTCGGGGTTGTTACCTCTGTCGCTGTATGTTGTGGAGAATCCCGGAGCAGGGGCGATGTTGGCTGGGGGCGCGTCACACAGTTCCTGGTCCTCTTGGCTTGGCACGGACCCTGGGCAGGTATCAGCATCCTCTGCTACCTTGAAAGCCAGGAAAAGAACAAAATAAAAGAGAGCTCAATAACAATGTGCATCTTTTATGAAGCTCCCAAGAAGACTTTCCCACATGTCTTATTGCCAGAAGCTGTATCACGTAACCACTGTGGCTACAAGGGAGTCCAGAAAGATGATCTGGTATTTTTCCTCAATTCTCAGGAATTTTTCCTCAACTCTGCTATGTGATCCAAGTGATGTCAGTGAAGGAGTGTGCTGTACTAAGAATACCTGTGAAGGCACGTCACTGACTGATATTTGGGCCAATCAGGCCACAAATGAATTAAACCACTTAGGGTTAGACAATATCCTGATTACATACTACCCACATGGAATTGCTTGTGTGCACTTCAGATCCAACATTTAAACTATATTTCTTATCTCTGTGGCATTTTTCCCAGTGTCAAGGTGACATTTTAAGACCTAAAAACAAATAAGGATGACCCACTGCTAAATAAAGTCTAAGGTTATATGATAAGAGCAGAACATTTGCGAATATTATTGTAAAGCAAAAAAGGTAAAAATTGGTGGCTTAGGCATAAAGCATCTTGTTCATAAATTATTTCCAGTTAAGGCCTCCCTTTTTCTGGAGGCCACTCTACTGGAATTCTAGGTTCTTCTCTCTTTTTATTTCTCTAGAAATATCTTGTTCTCCAGCCTCATTGTTACTGTTTCAGACAAGAGGTTCCCTGGTAAAAAGTGATATCCTAGTTTTTCCAAAGAGTTTCTCCAGGTTTGGGGTACTGGTAGAGCAGGATTTACTCAGCTCATCTCCTCAATTCTCTGATCACAATCCTACTTTCTTACCTCCACCAACTATCAACACACACACACACACACACACACACACTTCTACTCCAGATATTTATTTTTTAATAATTCTTTCTTATTTTATATGGGCTTTTCTCCATTGCAGCCTAGAAAACTTACATGCCATTTCCTATTTTATTTTTTCCAGTTTTCTTGAAGGTATAGTATGTACAAGGCAAGCATGCACGTAAGAATAGGAAAGCTACAATATTAGTACCTGAGATCGATGCCATTTCTGCATTAGAGTCAGCCAACTTTGAATTGGACTGTAAGCCAAAATAAACCTCTTTTCTTTTAAGTTGTAGGTGTTGGATATTTTGTCCCAGGAAAAAGAAAATGACTAAGACAACTTTCCTGATTTGCCTTCCTTCCCTTCCCGTCTACCAGTGTTTCCTTGAACCACCTTCAATACACCTTCATTTTCCAATTCTTACCTCAGCATCTACTTCTAGAGGTGTCCAACTTGTGCCTAATACTTTACATGATACCTAGAAAGTAGCTACAATGTTTCCCAAAAAATAGGACCCAGAAGTCTTGAAAACAAAAATCAAAAATGCCAGCCCCAATCAGGCTTTCCTTGCCTTACCTGCCATTACAGAGTAGCCACCTAGCGAGAGCATAGTGGGGTAAAATCTTCTGCATGACACTGGCCATTGCCATGGTAATGACCAGCTAGGGCTTATTTTCTGGTTAGGCTGTCTTTTTCAGGGAAACACAGTAGTACTTCAGAAAGTGCTGGCTGAAGGAAAAAGAAACCAATTCCAAGTGTCTCTGGGGCCCACTGCTTGCTTCAGTAGCATTAAATATGATTTTCCAGCTAACCCGAGTCTTCCGAAACTTGCACTAGAGGAGAAGAATACCAAGAGAGGTGTCAGTCAAATATAAAATAGAACCAAGAAGAGAAAGAGGCAGGGAGAAAGGAGAGCGGACAGGAAACAGAAGAGAGACAGATTGTAAGTATTTGGCTCAAGCAGTTGTAGAAGCTGTCAAATCTGAAATCTGCAGCACAAACCAGCAAGGCAGACATTCGAATTTGAGCTCTCATTACAATCTTGAGTTGAAATCCATAGGACAGATCAGCAGCCTGGGAACTCAGGCAGAGTTTCTATGTTACAGCTCTGAGGCAGAATCCTTCCTTCATTAGGAAACCTCAGTTTTGCTGGTGAGGCCCTCAGCTGACAAACGAGGCTCACCCACATTAGGGAGGGTAATTTGCTTTACTTAAAGTTGGCCAATTGTAAACGTTCATCACATCTACCGTAGAACTTCATAGCAATACGTAGATTAGTGTTTGACCAAACAACTGAGTGCCACAGCCTAATTAGACTGACCCATATAGTAACCATCACAACAGGTGTGTGTGCTCTTTAACTGGCCTTGCCCTAGTCTCATTTCCCTCACAGAATCTCATTCTACTTTGACACACCACTCCTTCCCCAGCTCCCTGACATCCTGGCTCTCTCTACAATGCTTCTATTTTGGTTTTCTATTTTGTGGGTTTCTGGCTTTGTACCCTGCTGCACTGCTCTTCTGTGCATTGTCTTTCTGCTGAAACAGACCCCAGTTTTGGGGACGAACTTGAGCTGGGCCTACTCCCCTCCAAGCTTCCCCCTGCAAGCCACTAAGTCCAGTGGTCCGTTGTGCTGGTCTGAGAACACGATGTAAGAGTCTCTCCAGATGCCTGATCAAAACCACAAAATATATGCCAAATAGTACTTTTGTTAAGAGAAAAGGAATGTGGCAAAATCAAATGACAGTCCCTAGGGAGGGAGGAGCAGGGGAGCTGTGATTCACCACTGGTATTTTATTCAGAGCATTTTAGGGGTGACATTATTGTTAACACATACTGGAAGCACTTCTAAAGGGCATCATTGACACATCAGAGAAAGGAATGTTTCCATCTCAACTGACTACTAGCTGGAACACTTTATTTGACAGTACAAACACAGAAAGAGGACAACAAATGGGAATGGTTAAAAAGTACATTTTCCGGTGTTCAGGATAGGAAGAATAAAGGTATAAAATTGATTATAAATTTTAAGCATTATTTTGATGCTCTTGAAACATCAACTGTCGAGGGAAAAAACTTGGCAAGCCAAAGATTTTATTTTCTTTTGACAAGAGTGAAATTTGTTCTCTCTAAGAGTAGAGTTAGGAGAAGTGTTTCAAGTCACACAACATGATGGAGGCAGGATTCCAAGTCCACCATCAAGTTTTCCGACAGTTTGTCCTGTGACTTTCCGCTGTTCTAAAGTGTTCATTTCAGGGTATGTGGCTTATTGTTACCTTTTTTTCTTTTCTTTTCCTTTTTATTTGTAGAGATTCAGCATGGATGGAAAGAAACTAATATGGTTTCATTTAATCTTTGGAACACCTCACAAGGCAGGAGTTATTTTCTCTAATTTTTTAGACTTGAAAGCTAACATTTGAAGTTAGAGAATTTTTCAAAAGTCACAAAAAAGTTAGGAATAACACAGCTAAGATCGAAATCTAAACTTGTTCACATTTCTTCTCTGGGACAAATATTAATGTTTGCCTGAAAAAGTTCAGAGGCAGGGGAAGAATGGTTAGTGGGTACAGGATGCAGCGAGACAGGAATAATAACTTCTGATGGTCCAGAGCACGATAGGGTGACTACGGTTGACAATAATTAATTGAATATTTCAAAACAACTAGGCGAGGCAATTTAAATGAAGTTCCCAACTCAAAGAAATGATGTATATTTGAGGTAGCTGAAGTGATGGATTTACCAGTTACCACGGTCTCATGTATCAGTGCGTCCCGTAAAGAGGTGTGGTATTTTATGTCAATTAAAAAGTATTTATAAAAATGTATGTTCGGGTCCCACTTTTATCCAATGAGCCCAATAAGCGATAAAAATGACACTTCCAGTTTTCAGAAATCCTTCCTTCAAATAACGATAATATTTAATTTTGAGAACTATTGACTAAAAACTTACAAAATATAGAAGAGACTATTTTCCTTTATTCATCATGCATTTCTGCACATCTCTGTAAGAAGTTGCTCTAGACACCTAAAATCTTCCTCTACATTATTAATTTTGAGATATCAAAAGAATAAGGTTTTATTAAACTTAGAGATGTAATCTTGAAAATGTAAGAAACACAATTAGTAAGAAAAAATAATGTGAGACTCTGCAGCAAAATCAGACTATTTTGATATATTCTTCTTGAAAATGCATAGTGATGTTTCCTCTAATAAACGGATAGACCTGAGGGTCATTTTTGCTATTTCTCATTTCAAAGATAATAATAAATTCAAAGGACTATTAGTTTTGTATCTGGGAACAATTATTTCCTCAGCCATTCCTTGATTTAAATAGGTCTTTTTAGACTTTGAAGTACGTAGGCTTTTACCCAAGAGATACTGTTCCTTGAGAAGAAGGTTGTGAGTCCAGTTTTCTTTTAAAAAATTACTTAGAGGAATCTGATTTAAATTTAAATAAGATTCTTCTTTAGGCTCTTCAAAGAGAGGAGATCATCCAAACAGGAGAGTATATCAGTCATAAGCTTGAGGTTTGTGTTCAGGTAGACACAAGTTAGATACCAAAATCTACTACTTACTAGGTGTGTGATCTTGGGCACTTCCCTAAGATTCTGTATATCTTGGTTTCCTCATATGTGAAATGGGCATGGTGGTGCACAACTGTCATCTCAGCCACTCAGGAGGCTGATGCAGGAGGATCACAAGTTTAAGGCCAGTCTGGACACCTTAGCAAGACCCTGTCTCATGGTAAAATTTAAGGACTAGAGATGTTGCTCAGTGGTAGAGCACTTTCCTAGTATGTACAAGGCCCTGGGTCCAATCCCCAATACCACAAAAGAAAAAAATGGGGATAAGGCTTCCTACTTCCTACTTTATAAGGTTATTGTTATGACTTGTGTCTAGATGTCCCCCCAAAACCTCATGCAGTCACAGGTGGAGCTTTTTCAGAGGTGGCTGAATCTAGAGTGTGTGGTGCTGGGATCAGGGTGTGTGATTACTAAATCAGTTACCACTGATCGGTTTGGCTTAGTTCTGGCTAAGATTAAGGGTGTGAGTGCTATACCCGCCCTAGGGCAGGTAGCCTGCATAAACTATAAGGGACAGAAAGAGGCCCAAAGTGCTCTTGCCCGCCTGCTTGCTGTGGACTGTTTCTCCTCTGTGATGCCCTCTGCCTGCCACCCTGCCATGGAGCCAGCCGACTGTGGACTGAAACCTCTACAAACTGTGAGCCAAATAAATCTTTCCTTCTTTAACTTTGGGTGTCAAGAATTTTGCCTCAGCAAGGAGAAAAGTAACTAAGAGTTATTAAGAAAATTAAATGAGACAGAGAGGATCAAGTGCTTAGAAGTGTGCTTGGTTTCTGGTGAGTCTAAGTGAATGTTTGAATCAGGGCTTCTTAAATTTCCTTAGTGTTAGAATCAATGAAGGAACTTGAAAAAAGGGCCTATTTCAATGAGCCTGAGACTTCATGTTATATATTAACTTTCTAGGTGATATTGATGTATATCAAAGTTGAAAATTCACAGATTTAAACATAATAAACACTTGTTCATCTTTTATGTATGCCACACATTGTGCTCAATGCTAAGGACATGGAGAAGGAATAAGTTAAGGTTTGGTTGCAAAAAACAGAAACTATTCTAGCTTTCTTAAACACAATATGATTTTGAAGGTCCTTTAGATACTTACAAGCTAGTTGGAAATCCTTCAGGGCAAGTTCTAAAGCCCACATCCAGAAACGATTCTCCAAGACTGCCAAAGGGGCTCACACAAAGGCCGCTACTCTTTCTGGCACAGTCAGGGTTGAAGGGGCTGCTGAGCTCAAGGGTACCTGCCTCAGTGCCGTCCGGTGATCAAAGGCTGCCTTTGTTAGGAGTTTCTAGCTTCTGTAATGCCTATTGCAACTTGGTGGAAAAAAAAATAAAAGGCTAAGCTAGCTCTGAAGGAGATGAAGAGGTTTTCGCCTCGTATCTCTCTCTCACCTTGTTCAGGTGTACAGGGGCTTCTATTGTGAGGAAGAGAGTGGTGGAATACAATGATGTAATAATCAGGTGTGGAAATTTCCACACTGAAGAAAGGCAAAAGAAGAAAAAGAAGGGCTCAAGAAGTACTCCGAAGAGAAGATACACTCTACAAGTGGGATGGGCCACTGCACGAAGAGGGCAGTGGGCGGCAAAGTCAGCGGCTGCTGTCTCTCCTATCTTCTTTAGATGTCACATCGTGCACGTCTGCCATGATGTGCCTGCTCCCAGCGATGGACAGCCACACCCCACTGCTCAGCCTATTTGCCATGCCCTGGTCTCCTGCCTCAACGTCACCTTAACAAATGACCATAGACCCGGTGCCTTAAGTAACAGAAATTTATTTCTCAGAGTTCTGGAGGCTGGAAGTCCCCGGTCAAAGTGTCAGCAGGTTTGCTTTCTCCTCCATCCTCTGTCCTTGGCTTGCAAACTGATGCCTTCTCACCATGGCCTTTCTTCTGTGGGCACATACAATCCTGGTATCTCTTCCTCTTCTTATATAGATGCCCTTCCTATGGGATTAGGGCTCCACTCTTATGATCTCATTTAACCTCATTTACCTCTTTACAGGGCCTATCTCCAAACATAGTCACTTGGGGATTAGGACTTTAACCTATGAATTTGGAGCAGGGGGGGACACAAATCAGCCCATAACAATGGGTAGGCAATGGGTAGGACAGGCCTTTTCCATGAAGGAATTCGCTCTAGGAGGAATAGATACAAACATATGGATACAGTTGCAAAAGCCAAGTGACCCAATTGAAGAATGTGGGAATTATGATTAAAAAAAAAACTGTGCTGACATTCTGCACAAATCTCCACTCCTTTGAATTCAGGAGCAGCCTTGTTGGAAAAGGAAGGCAAGATGGCCTTGCCCATTAGCACCCAGCTAACTAAAGAAAAAAGGCATAATAAAGGGAGAATTTTGAATTTATGCTGGGAAGCAGACACAGCGCTAAGTTAAGGTCTTTACATCTATCTCTCCTTATGCTTCAGCTCAAAATTATCTATACTTTTAATTGCTATAACCTGATTATTTGTGCCTCTCGGAATTCAAATACTGAAGTCTATGGCCTAAGTTGATAGCATTAAAAGGTGCGGCCTTCGGGGGTGATTATGTCAGGAAAACCCTGTTATCATGACCGGGATCAGCACCCTTTTAAAAGAGGCCCCAGAGAGACCCTCATGACCCTTACACACTGCGAGAACACAGCAAGTAGGTGTCCTCTATGAACCAGAAAGTGAGGTCCCACCAGATACCCAATCTGCTGGCACTTCGATCTTGGGATTCTAGCCTTCCTAACTGTAGGCAATAGATTTCTGTGTTTTATAAATAACCCAGTCTAAAGTATTTGGTTATAATGGCCTGAAATGACTGAGATAACCAAACACTGAGGAGACCAAAGCTGAGAGGGACTAAATGTCTTCCTGGGGGACAGATAGTAGAAAATGGGAGAATCTGGTTGTGGAGGTGGCCGGGCTTTTATTTAGGGTGCCAGAAAATCCAGGTCCTCTGCCCTCCAGGATTCTAGCACTGAAGGAGCAGTAGAGGAAGCACCCAGATCCCAAGGCTTAATCCTTCAAACCTGTGTCTACTTTCTCAAATTTATTTCATCATTTTAATCTTTTTGTTTTCTTTTGAATTTTTACCTGTAAAATCACTTAAAGCTGGTCTTGCTCTCTACATCCTTTCCATCGCTGGCTCTGAGTGTTTGATTCAGTCTTGTTTTGCATTATTTTTTCCAGTTTTTGTATTTGTCTTGTGGGATTTTCTTGCCATATATCCCTTCCATGGAGCCCGGCACTCTTCATTCTTCAGGAAAGAAAGAGATTGAATTAAGGCCACATGCTTTAGGTGTTCACATGTTCGATGAACACGTTTGTTAGGTGTCTTCCATGTGTCAGGGCCTGGCCTAGAGATGCGATTCAGCAGCAAACTGGACAGTCAAGGCAGCTGGCCTCACAGTGTTTATACCTCATTGAAGAAATGAACTGTAACATAACAGAATTTCTTTTTTAAAAAGGATCAGTTTGGCTAATCATGAGTGTGTTGATGAAAACAAAATATGATGATGGAGTACAAGTATCGGATAGGTGGATGGAACAGCAGCTCTAAGGTAGTGACATTCAAGAGGCTGGCTCAAGCTACTTGGACCCTAGCATCAAATTACCTTCATCATGTTACAGGCATACGTGCATGGCCGTGTTTACAGCAGCATAATTCATAACAGAATCTTGAAAGCAGCTCATATGTCCATATGAACAGATAGAGAAAATGTGGTATTTCTACACAGTATGTTCTACTCTGCTGTAAAGGACTAAGTTGAGTCACTTACAGGACAATGGATGCACCTTGATTTCATAATGTTAAGTGAAATATATCAGAAATAGAAGCTTAAGTACTGTACAGTTTCTCTTCTAAGAGAAACCCAAAGTATAAGTAAATCAAAGAGGAAAGTAAAGGACAGACAATAGGAAACAGGGAGATTGATCTTTTGCAAATGGAAAGGGGACCAAGAGATGTTGGGAAGGGGGAGTGGGGAAGGAGAGGATGGGGGACGGGGACATAAAAAAAATTAAAATGTGTCACGTACGTGTGCCAACTGCCCACAATGAATGTATTCATCATGTGCCGTAAAAAATTACACTCATCATCCAAACTGTGCCTACTTAAAGGCAGTTACTGCTTATTTGAGCAAATGAAAAACAAAGGAAATAAGGCTCAAACTGTTAGAGATCTGGTAGCTTCAGGCATTAAAAATTCTAAAGACTGATGAATAGGTGAGAGTAGAGGGTTCTCATCTGGTACAATCTTCTACTTCAGTAGGTTTGTTCTCCCCTGACTTCTGGGCCCTGAGAATTCTTTGCAGACCTCCCAGACAAATGAATGTGAATTTTTGGCAATGCAAGCTTTGCACGGTGATTCACTCATGTTCATAATCAGTAAAACTCAAAGCTTAGCACTTCAGAGACCCTGCTATTATATTTAAACTTTTAAAATTATTGTCTTAATGAGCATTTACATTTAAAATACACCTCATTATGCCAACACGATTCTAGCTTCTGATTACTAGCTGTACCTAAATTGCTTCGGTCCTTTCTTTCAATGTGACATTTTCCTTTCAACTAATTTTTCCTTATATGAGTTGTGCTACTTCTTATCCAACTAAACTATGCTCATTCATTAAGCTAGTAATCATTAAAATCTGTTCCTTAAATTGCCAATTATGTTTTGGTAGAAATAAATTGTTCCTTGATGATAATATAGGTTTGAATTTAACAGAGTTCTTGAATATAAATCTTGAAAGATAAAAAAATTCAGGCAGTCATGATTTTGCAAATAACTGTATGTTTGTCATTATACAGCCAAAATAGCCAGACAATTGACTGGATTTGGGGGGTTTTGTTTTGTTTTCAATTGTCCTCCAGATGACTCAGGGTAGATGGGGCCAAAGAAATATTTGAATCAAAATGCGCAGTCTTCACAGCAGTTTATAAACTTTTACAACCACCATGAGACACTGGCTTTTCTCAGAAAGGATAATTACTCCAAGGCCCAAGGTCCAGGTTTCTAAGTCAGTTTTCTTAGGAATCCTTTGACCTTACTCTCAAAAGGACCCTTTCCTCTCTAAAATGAACTTCTGAGTTTTAACACAAAATGCAAACGCTAAAGGGAACAGAAAACAAATAGCAGATCAAGGTTTTAATAGCGTTATCATTCCCTGTGTTTTCCTTCCTTGTAAGACCAAACAAAGCAAAGAGGACCTGAGTGGAAAATCGGACTCTTAGACACGTGAGCTGAGAGCATTTCCAGTGGTCTCATGAAGTCCAGGAAAAGAACTGCTAATTCTCCTCTTCTCTTCCAGAACTGAATGTATTCCAAAGGGAGTCGTGCCAGTCAACATTCTCTAGGTTTGAAGGATGTGGGGCAAATGTCTCTTTTTAGCCACCAAAGACTTCTAAGCTCAATGTTGCCTTGAGATGTAGTAGACATTCTATGATTCCTTCAATCTCTAAAGGGCTGAGAATCTATATTTTTGGATGGTTTGAAAATCTGGACCCCAATTAAGTCAGTTCAACCTATCTAAGGAATGCACATTCACAGCTGGTATTTAGATCTCAAGAGAGGAACACCTTTCCAGCCAGCAAAATGGCTTCCATAAATTTGACACTACTTCAGAGATACCAAAAAGGTCATTTCCAAGTCCTATTCTGTCCCTCTCCCAGAAACCCTCTTCTGCTGTCTGGCTTACTGAATCTGAGATTCATCTGTTTAGCATAAGACCTTATCTCCTGGAAGAATACAAATGCCTCTGGAAAGGTCACACATCAGACATTATCAGTCATTTTTATCTTTGTTTGAATAAAAAAAACTTTTTCAATCTGACCCTGTCTTATCCCATAAAGGATTTGAAGCTGCTGCCTGGGAATGAGTTAAGCAAACGCATTTCTGAGATCAGATTTGATGAAAGCCCACGGGAAGCAGGGAAGAATGTGAGAAGGTGAGTGCCACCAACACGGAAAAGCTCTATGTAAATTGCAAAGGGCTGTAAAAAATATTAGAGATTATTACTAATAACAGAGGGCAGTTGGGGGCTTACGGATAAACCTTGCCCAGTTCCTGTGACTCAGCGTCCACTGTGTCAACAGGCCAAATTACTCCTCATTTTTCTGTGGGGCTTAATGTTCCTTGTCTAATTCTTTGGACACATTATTAAAAGGAAATCCATCCACAATTTGCTTTTTACCTTGCTCATGTTCCTTTCTTATTTCCTGAATAGCATAAAATTCTGTTTGCCACACTATTGCCAGGCACCACTGTCTACAGTCTCATGATCTTTATTTCCTGCCAGTGAAAAGATCCTTTCTCTCTGCATAAATAGGTATCTCTTATGCTCAGGAGGGGAAAACAATTTTAATTTTAAATAGCTCTCTCTACCTTGTCAGAGCTGATTGTAGCCACATGGCTAGTTCTGGCATGATCACCAAAGAAAAGTCATAGCCCATTTTTCAAAGATACAAACTTTAGCCAAACACAAAAACATCAAGAAATATTTTTAATTGGACTGTGCGGATTACATTTTGTTTGGGTCACAAGCACAGCATTACCTTAAGAAAGAAACAAAATGGAAGTTTTGAGCACTGAGATTCAGAGTGAAAATAACTCACTTTACTGGAAGATGCCAGCCTGAAGGAAAAAAATCTGCCACTCTGAAAACCAAAAGAGGGAAGCAGGCTCCTTGGGGAAAGAAGCCAGTCTCTTGGGGGAGCCTTTCCCACCCTGCTGATAGAACCCAATTTTGGACATATAATCAAAATACTCTATTAACTGTTTACCATGATCTGACTATTGGCCTGAATTAACAATCTGCCAAACAAGATTATTTGGGATCAATATTAGTTCTATTTATTTGAATTTACCTTATGAAACATGATATTAAGGTTCAGTGACATTTAACACAAGGACTCCCAGCATTTAACCCCTATCCTCTGGCCATTTCACACACTCAGTGTGGAAGAGGCACTGGACGTGTCCCCTGAGGGGCTGGATGTAGTAGCCTTAGGCACTGGAACACGTCAACTGAGAGTGACCTGTCTGGGACACACAGACTTGAGCTGAGCAAGTGAATTTTGAGATTTATGCATATGTTTCAATTATTTCACCCCTTATAAATGGAACAACAGCAATAAAAAGTAGCCACAAAGAAACAATAGAACAGCACTATGGTATTAATACAGTAAGAGCCTACAGACAAAACAGCAAATCTGTATTCTGTGACTCTCAGTGCACTGAAGACTTGTGTTCTGCTTGCTCATTGTTTCTTCTGGCCACACAGGTGCACATGGAGAGACAAGGGCCATTGCTGTCAAATCCCTTTCCATCACTACAAAGCCCCTCTTCCTCTGGCTAAAGTGACTTCCAGTGGACTAAAAAACTAAAACCTTTTGCCCCTTTTATTTTTGATACAATAAAATCTTCTCAATACCAGGCATTAATGACTAGAACACTCAAAAGCAACCACCTACAGGGGGAAACTAGAAAAGTCCAGGGAAAAATACAGGTTCAGAAAAGGCTCAAAAAGACCTTCCATTGACACCTCAAGTTTGTGATAGGCAGGGAAATAGTCAATACAAAGCAAAACAGAACAAAGCAACCAAATTTTTAAAAAGCAAGCCCTGATAAAGGAAGATAATCTGATTTTGAGTTGCCACAATGAGTGATTCAAATATTCAATTTTCAAATAAACAAAAAATCAAAAGCTTGCAAAGAAATAGGACAGTATGAATCATCCAAAGGAAAAAATAAACACTAGGTGTCCTCAGGAAAAACCTGATGATGAATGTACTAAAGAAAGCTGTTTTAAAACTGTCTCAAAGATACTCAGAGAACTAAAGAAAGATGGCACAGCAAGAAAACAGTATATGAAGAAAATGGAAATTCAATAAAAATATATTTTTAAAAATCTAAATGGAAATCAAAAACAAATTCTGGAGCTTAAAAGTATAACTAAAATTTTAAAAATTAACTACAGAGATTTAAAGAATGAATTAATCAGACAGATGAAAGAATCAGAAGATAAGATAAAGGAAATATCAAGTCTGAAGGAGAGAAAATGAACAGCACCAGCATGGTATATGTAAGCAATTTATAAATAAATGGACATACTTGTATGTAGAGTAAAAACTCAAAATATTTTCCTTATAGGAATGCCTCAATCAGAAAAGTTTCAAGACCACTTATCTTAAAAAAAAATTCTCGTTTTTCTTACATGCATGGGCCCATACCCAGGCCTCCCTATCCAACAGCTTTAGTCCTCCTTGGGGCTGTCTTTCGATTCCAGCATGCACATCTTCAGCCTGTCTTGAAATCAAACACACAAAAGCATCCACACTTGATTCTGCAAAGATCTCTAGTTGAGATTCTACAACATGTGATAGAAAGATACGGTGAATGTTTAAATTTTTAAAAATATTGTATTATAGTAAAAGATACATTGCTATTAATCTCCCCCCCAAAAAATAAAACTTCCTCTCTCTTTGAAAATCATTACTCTTTCCACTTTCTGAAGCAGCTCTGGAAGTCCTCTTTCCTATATTTACTTGTGGATGAAGACACACAGTAATATTTTCACAAGCCCACCGTTCCGTTTGATGACGCTCAGCACCAGCACTCATTGTATCTTTTGATCTTGCCTCATAAAGACACTCACGAAAGAGGAGTTCCAGAACCACAAGAACAATGGGATAGTGTGTTCAGTGGGAAGAGTAGTATTTTGAGAGGGATTAATAGCAATGTGTTAATTTTAAAAATTTAGACATTCGGGGCTGGGGATTTAGCTCAGTGGTTAAAGTGCCTGCCTTGCAAGCACAAGGGCCCGAGTTTGATTCCCTAGCACCAAAAAAAAAAAAAAAAAAAAAAATTTAGACATTCACTGTGTATTTTAATTGCCCCTTATATTTCTCTCCTTTTTATTACCAAATTTCTGGACCATGCACTCATCAATGGTGTCTGTGTTGCTTGAATTTTGCACCTTTATTGTTTTTTGTCCTCACTATTATTCCCAACGTACATGCATGGTCAGACCTCATTCTTCAGAGCCTACAACATACTTCATGCCTCTGACATGGTTTTTGTTTTCCCAGTATGAGGGACTGAATTCAGGTCTTCGTGCATACTAAGCAAGCACTGTGCTCCTCAGCTACATTCCCAGTCTGCCCCCACAGCTCTTAATGGGAAATCTAAATGTCTTTCCTTGGTCCTTGACCTCCTTGTTCATTAGCGAGTTGATCACTCTTTCACGTCACTTTAAATATATATATATATATATTCAAAGACAATCTTGTTCCTATTCTGCATTACTGCAGGAAGGCCAACTTCTTGCCACATCTAGCTGAGGGCCACCAGGTGCAGGATACTTGTCAGCTCTTTTGAGATGGTGGTACCAAGTTGCTGTCTTGGGTGCATCTTGGCACACTGACACTTTTGCCCAGGTACAGACATATCCCCTTTCCTCATTTCTCATGGCCCTGAAAATACATGTCCATTGTAAGAAATTATTACACAGGATGAGAAAAACTAAATATATCAGTCATAAATCAGAGACACAAATCCTGAAGTTCACTGGTTTTGCCCTTCCGTGGTGGGCAGTGGGAGAAATGAGAGGGGGTGTGAGGAAGTAGCTGACACTAGCTGTCCACCTCCTTTGCTTTACGACAGGCTCCTTGTCCCAGAGGGCCCACCCCTGATCAGATTAACGACCCTCTTGTATTCGCTCTCTCCCCAGGTCCACCACCCCCATCTCTAGCCTCATGGAGAGGACGCTAACTTCCAAAAGTCTCATACAATCTCTGCCCCCAAGGAAGACAAAGCTTTTACCTGTTACAAAGTAATTTAGCTCACTGCTTCTCAGCCCTGGCTTCATATTAGAGTCACCCAGGGAGCTTTTAAAAACTTCTAGAGAGTGAACTTCACCTGTAGAGATTCTGATTCTCACGCTCAGAATTGGTGCCAGGGTATGGTTAGATTTTAAAAGCTCCCATGTGGTTTAATGCACAGACGGAGTAAAGAAGTTCCTGCTTCCTTACTCTCTGTTTTAGCTTCTCAGTTCCAGTACAAGGTTTTGTTTTCTTTTGCACAGCTAAAGACCTAATTGCCCCAGTCTCCCACCAGAAATGGACCCCAATTATGACCTTTAACAAAACAAACAGAAGCTTTGAAATTATTCATTTCCTTAAAGGCTGCAAATACCGCAAATCTAATATATAGGCTGGGCCTGAGGTCAACTATTTGAATTGGTTTGTGTCGTCGTTGTTACTGTTACTGTTGCTGCTGCTGCTGTTTGAATCAGTGGAGTTTCTTCCTAAGCTGTGGAGAGATCGGTCCCTCTGTGGGTTGAATCAGATTGTGAAAGAGGGGAGAGTCCCATCTCTCTTTTTCAGAACAGATCTAGGTGGATGTGGCTTTAAAAATTCTTATTCTTCTCTGAGGCAATGCAGTAAACATTGCTATTTCATCATTTTCATTGACATTCTCACCAACTTATTCAAAAAATGTAAAAGTACAAATGCAAGTTGCCCTGAGGAAAGGGACAGATTTGTTTGAACTTACCTGACAAAACAATGTGTCTAATGTGGAAGGCTGGGGAAGGAATTTCTGACAGCTGAGCTGGTCCTCAAGGATGGATAGTGAAGCTAAGCTTGTGCGGTGGTTCTGGACCTTCCCAGTCAGTTTGGGAACTTCCCGAAGAGAGACATAGGGTGTCAGATTTTTACTGCACCCCACTGCTATAGTTTAGATCTTGAATGTCCCCATATGTTAAAGGCTTGTCCCAGCACAGTGGCATCAGAAGATGGTGGGCACTTTAGAACGGAGGAGACTGTGGGAGGCCTTGAGACCAGGAGGTCTCCTTTTGACGGGGAGTTTTGGCATGCTGGTCTCTTCTCTTTTGCTTGAAGCAAACACCTTGCTCCATCGTGCTCTTCCCACCATGAATTACTGCCTTGCCATAGGCTCAAAAGTTACAGGCCCAACTGACCATGGACTGAAATCTCCAAACTGTGAGGCAAAATAAACATTTCCTATTTTTAAGATGATTAACTCATGTGTTTTGATATAGTAATAGAAATCTAATGAACATACCAACCTTCAATGTAAGCTTTAGAGTCTCAACAAATATCACTGATGTAAGATTTATTCCAAATAGCAAAATGCCTCTGAGGTGGCCATCTGCTGCTTCACCCATGTAGCACATTTCCAAGTAGAGAAATAGATCATTCCCCTCCAGTAATATGGTACCCAATCCCTTAGCCTTCCTCTGTGGTAGGCCACAATTTCCCATTCCTCTGGTAATAGACAATTTGTCTGAGGATGAGAAAGTTACCAAACTGGACCAAATATAACCTTCTTATGAGATTGTTCCACTTGGAGGTGAGAGGAGAAGAAGAAAAAAAATATATATGTAAAGCTGGAGTTATTGGTACCCTCTTGCCTGTCATATGTAGAAAGCTCATCTCTATCGGAAGAGAGTCAACAAAAAGAGATAAGAAAATCTGTGCAGATGATGTACTAACCTGGAGTACTGGGGTCTATTTCCAATTCAAGATCTTCTGGAGTTCCCATGATTCCTGCAAGAGTTTCTTTGACTTTGTGAACTACTCCAGTCCTGGGATTCATAATTAGCTTTGTTTTGGCAGTTGAGGTCAGTTCAAATTCTACATTTTTCAAGAGCTAAATTGGTTCAATCCTTATTCACAAACAGACTTTCAGGTGACCTGACTTGTTTCTAATGAACAAGAAAATTAGTGGCCACCATTTATTATAAGTAGAATAAAACAAATGACATGGCAGGAGAGCTGTGGAGATGAAATGGATATAACCGTCATGACACATCAATAGGAGAAACACTCCACAAATAGTTGCAATGTAATATAACAAGGATAATGACAAAATTATACATAAGATTGCTATCGTAACTCCAATTTCATCTTGTCATTTATAATTTGTAGAGAATAGTACTTAAATGACATTTGTGTCTAACTTCTCACTATCCTAAGTGGGTAGACGGATGATTTATGCTGAAATGCAATTACGTTTTTAAAAATCTTGCAATTAACCTATTCTATTCTATTCTGTGTGTATTTTCCTTCAAGGCAGAGCACAAAATTATTTTAGAGGAAACACATTTGCTAGAGATCTAATGTTTTGTGCCCCCCCATACCATTCCATATGCTGAGACCAATCCCCAGTGTGAAGGTGCTAGAGGGCGGGGCCTTGAGAAGTGACTAGGTCCTGATGCTGAGCTCTTCTGACTGGGAGTGGTGGCTTATAAAAGACGGCCAGAGGGATCCCTCCCCCTTCTGCCACATGAAGACTTTTGTCTATGAGCCAGGAAGCAGGCAAACCAGATCTGCCAGCACCTTGACCTCGGACTTCCAGCCTCCAGAACAATAAGAAACACATTTCTGTTGTTTATAAGTCACATTGTTTATGGTTTAGATCTGATGTGTCGCCCAGAACACTCACGCTCAGAGGCGAAGCCTGGTTTGAAGGGGCAGGTCACTGGGGGCATGACTCGGAAGGGTCTATTCTTGTCTCCAGCTCCTCTCCTTTCTCTCTTCTTGGTGGCTGCCATGGACTGAACTACTTTCCTCTGCCAGGCCTGGCACCATGCTGTTCCTGCCTTGGAGTCAGCTGACCGTGGACTGAAACCGGGAGGCAAAATAAATGTCTCCTCCTTTAAGCTGCAGTGTTGGGTATTTTGTCCCCATGATGGAAAAGTAACTAAGTCAGACTCAGACACCATGGTTAGACCAGGGAGATTTGGGAAGCTCATCATTTCAACCCATTCTTCTCTATTATGAACAAATTGGCTTTTAGGGTTTTGTTTGCATTTCCATCCTTTTAAACCATTTTCCTTGTCTCCTTTTAAGGTGTATCAAATCCTTTCTAAAATAGAAAAAGTGAATTATGGCCTAAAGATCTGATTTAAGATGAAAAGAGCTTCCTCTGCTTGTGGGTCCCCCCGAGATTCGTCTGGTGCCAAGCTGAGTGTGCCAGTGAGCACAGAGGGCCTCAGGGGGATGGTGAGGAGCCACACTCAGCCTCTTAGAGCTGTGTGGTCCGGGGCGCTTAACTCACCTCTGTGCATTAGTTCAATGGCGACAGCGATATTATCTCCTTACAGGATTCTGTAGCGTCTGTCTGCTGGTGGGGCCCAGTGAGTACTGGCTGCCACCTTTCTGTAACGTTAGGTCCAGTGTGGCTGCGGTTCAGCGTCACACCACATCTGTCACACACACAATGCCTGGATCGCCATTCACGTTCCTCCCAATTATCTCATGTGTTACTTTTGAAGAATTCATTCATTCGTTCATTTATTCATTTGTGGTACTGGGGATTGAACCCAGGGCATTTGCACTGAGCCATAGTCCCAGCCCTTTTCTAAAAAAAAAAAAAGAAAAATCTTTTGAGACAGGGTCTCACTACTTTCCCAAGCTGGTCTCAAACTTGTACTCCTCCTGCCTCAGCCTCCCAGAGTGTAGGGATTACAGGTGGGCACCACCACACCTGGTTTATTTTTATTTTCAAATGGATTGTTTTCTCTGGGGCAAAGGTGACTTTGAATTATATTTGTTTTTCTCCAATGTGTTAACAACAAGGCTCAGTGGAGTAATCAACAAGCAATATAAACAAGCTTGAAGATGTTTTCACCCACATGATAAGAACCAAATCATTCTGATCTCTATCTCATAGGATACTAATCAACATAATTCTCCAGGGTGATTTTCAGTCATCTGTCAGTCTACTTGTATCGCATCTTCATGATTTAATGAGGAAAATCATTATCAGATTTTTATTAATTCCCAAGGCTAAGTGCTAAGAGCCACTAAAGATAAAATGAGGAAAACTCCATCTTGCTTACAAAGAGACACTGTGAATATATACATTTCAAAAAGATATGTATGTAGCAAGAATTGAGTACCTGGGAAATACATTTAAAAAGGCAGGGCGTTGGGCATGGTAGTGCACACCTGTAATCCCAGCACTCTGGGAGGCTGAGGCAGGAGGGTAACAAGTTCGAGCCCACCTTGCACAATTTGGCATCTTAATGAGATGCTGTCACAAAATAAAAAATAAAAATAACTGGGGATGTGGCTCAGAGTAAAGGCCCTGGGTTCAATCCCCGATTTAAAAGAGTAAAAAAAAGCAGGGAAATAGCTCAGTCAAGGAATTTGAATTTAAGGATTGCATATTGAATTGCCTTTCAGGGGTGGAATTTAAGTTTGGATATATTTGCTCCCCTATATACTCCAACCAGATCCTGTTCTAGACACCTGGGATATATGACCGAACTATAGAAACACCTTGCCTTCGCGGAGTTTGCAATCTAGCGGAAGGAGAAATAAATAAATACCTATATGTATGTATATTCCTTGAGGCGGCCATTGCTCATTGTGAAGAAAATAAGCCAGGCGATAGAGTAGACAAGGATGAGATTGGGAAGTGGAGGGTCATATTATTTTAGGAATAATGTCAAGAAATCCCTTTTCAGGAAACGATGTTTAGCTGAGATCTGAATGCAGTGAGATATCTGCCCATGCTTAAATTTGCAAGAACACTTCTTGGCAGGGGGAACTGCAAACGCAAAGGCCCTGAGCCAGGAGCGGACTGACGTATTTCAGGAACAATGCGAAAGGCCTGAGTTTGGTTTCAGCGCTTCAAGCAGGACCAGGATCCCAGTGAAGCAAGTGAGGGTCTTGCCTCAGGCACAAAGTATAAGAGGCTCAAAAAAACCCTTCAGTGGGGCTGGAGATTTAGCTCAGTGATTAGAGTGCTTGCCTTGCAAGCACAAGGCCCTGAGTTCGATCCCCGGCACTACAAAAAAAAAAAAAAAACCTTCAATAATCCAACATAAATAATGTTTTTATGAAATATTTTAAAATAAAATTAATGGAAAAAATAATGTTGAATAAAATACCAAAAATGTAAGTCAAAATGAGCTGTTGGTGGATTGCTTCGTGACCTGGAACAGGAACGCTCATCGGAACTAAGTTCAGGTCCAGCCCTACTTTGTGATAGCTGACACCTCAGGCTGGACATGAAATCGTTTTTCTAAATGTGGAGCTTTACTGCCTTTTCCCACTTAGCTCAAAATACTAGAGGATATTTTGATATGCAAACAGAGTGGCTCACATGTTTTCCTCTGCCCCGGGCTCCAGCATGGTTGAGCAGGGGCCTGTGTTCCAGGGGAGGCTGATTTTGAGCAGGAAGCCCAGGGGACAGGGAGAAGCTGGAGCAGGAGAGTGGGCGTCAAAATGGGGGATTCAACCCACGGGAGCAGCTGAGATCAGGTGAAGGCAAAGCATGAGGGTGGAGGAGACGGGAGGTCTCTGAAGAATAAGCCTTAGGGAGGAACAGAGGACCCCAATCTGCAGCCTGCCCTTCCCCGGCCTCCGTCACGTTATGTGAACATCCTCAAAAAGGTCCCAAAATGTTCAAAACTGAGCAGGCGGAGGAAATTAGAAGACTGAGAAGCAGCAGCCAGGAGAGGGGACTCAAGGAAGAGAGAGGTCACAGAACTCAAAACAAGAGCATTTCGAGAAGAAGGGAGTATAAGCTCCCTCCATTTCATGCAATGTCTTAGTCTGTTTTCCGCTGCTGGAATAGAACACTGGAGACTGCATAATTTACTAAAAACAGAGATTTATGTGCCTCACAGTTCTGAAAGCTGGGAAGACCAAGGGCATGATGGGAGCCCAGCCCTGGTGGGACAGTAAGTGAGCACGAGAGAGAGGAAATCAGAGAGACTCAACTTTTCAGCAGGATCCCATGTGAGGTTAAGCACAAAGTCCTGCATGACAGCCCGAATCTGTGCATGAGGACGGGGTGCTCAAGACCTAATCACCCCACTTATGTTTCAACATGAGTTTTGGACAGGATGTTTGAACCATAGCTCAGAGACACTATATTTTATTTATAAGATTGGTAAATATTTACACAAGGTTTAAAAGATGTATAGTGGGTTGGATGATGGAGTCCCAAAATGATATGTCCCTGCCTAATCTCTGGAATTTGCGAATGCGACCTTATTCAGGAAAAGGCATTTTGCAAGTACAATCCAGTTAATGATCTCGAGGTGCAGTCATCCTGGATTATCCCAGGAGGGCCTAAGTCCCACGACAAGTGTCCTGATTGGACTGAGGCAAAGGGGACTAAACACAGAGAGGAGGACATGGCTCGGCGAGGAGGGCAGAGATAAGAGGAGCAAAGCAGCCAGGGGCCTAAGGAGCCCACTGGTGATGGCAGCCACCAGGAGCTGGAAGAGGCCAGGAAGGACTCTCCCTTAGATCCCATGTGCAGAGGATCCCACACCTTGCTTTCAGACCTGAGCTCTGGCTCTGGGACTGAGCAAATCCACATAATAAATTTCTGTTGTAATGTACGTACAAAGCCATTCGCTGGAGCATTGTTTGTAGTAATCTGAGCATGTTAAGATTTATGTTAAATAAGCTTGACCCCAGAGGCCATAATAAAAACATAACTCCATTTTTTTTCTCATTGTGGGGCTAGCTCTTTTCTGCTGCTAGATAGAATTGCAAGTTAATCTCTCATATTTCCCAAGCTATTAAGATAATAAAAAGGCCTTTGGTAATTTTAATTATAAGTTGTTTCTATTTACTAGCTGGAATAGCTAACCCAGGGTAATATTAAAATTGTTATTTTCAGGGCCAGGCAAAGTAGCTAACACCTTTAGCTTCCCAGCAGTTGGAAGGCTGAGGAAGGAGGATCAACAAATTCAAGCCTGGCCTGGAAATTTTGGTGAGGTCCTGTCTCAAAACTTAGAAAGAAACAAAATTTTTTAAGGGCTAGGAATGTAGCTTAGTATGAAGGCCCTGAGTTCAATTCCCAGTACTGAAAAAATAAAATTTCCTTATGTGGACTAAGGTCCTCCCCTCCACTATCCCTTGGAGGGAGGGACATGGCTAGCTGCTGCTTCTTTTCCTTTCTACTTCCCTCCTCCCAGCCGCACAGAGTCTGGATCCGAATTCTCCAGGTTGGGAGGTGCTGCAGTGTACACCATGGACGCCCAGAGGATGAGAAATTACTCAGAGACAAGATTTAGTTCCATCACCAAGAAACCAGAGAGGCTGCTTTTTGGGCATAAGAGAGCCTCAGGGAAACAACAGCAAACTGAGAGCTCCGCAGTTACTCATCTGTAACTCAACAACACGAGAACAAAGACATGGAAGAAAAGCATTCGCAACATACTGTACAGGAGTTTTGGTCAGCAGACAGGACCGGAACGGGATGGTTTGTTACGTGACACGTGTCAAGCTAGTTTAAACAATCTTATCGGGGCGAGGGACCATGACAGCCAAAGCAAACATCTCCGAGAACAAACTGCTTTCAATTCTGCTGACTGTGATCCTGCAGATTCTGCTGTAAACTCTAACCACGCATTCCAGGAGCCTGGGAACTGTTGTTCTGAGTGCCCTTCCTTGTTACACTCCAACTCAGTCACTCCTTTGGCTAGCATCTCCCCTGGCGGCAGGGTGGGGGAGGTGGGGTGACTGGGGCAGGAGTAGGGGGCAGTAAGGGGCAGAAAAGGCCTTCACTGTTTGTCTTAAAACTTGGCAATGACACATATCAGAATGAGCCACATGTGTTTATATGGACTGTAAAAATAGCGAGTTAACTTGCCCTTCTACTAAATCACACTGATTTAACAGTGAACGTTTTTTCTCAGCATGGTCACGGACAACATTAGCAGATGCGAAGGGCAGGGAGGAAGATTCTGCACCACACAGTCATTCAGAGTCCTACTTCCTCCAGCCTGTGGCCTCTCCACCTTCCAGGGCTTCACCCTGCTTTGCCATTGGTGAGGAAAGAGAACATGGAGAAGCAGTCTGGGGCCAGGTGAGCTGGTGTCTGCTATGTGGCTTCTGCCCACATTCCACTGGTTACGACTCAGTCACATGATCATGCCCACCAGCAAGGGTAGCTGGGAAATGTGGTCTAAGTGCTCAGGAGTTCTGACACATAGTATTGTCTCTATTGGATGGAGACTCTCAAGGCTGATTCATTTGTGATTGCAGTTTCCTTAATGTCTCAAATTTCACACCACCACCCCAGCTATTTATAATTTCTCTGAACCTCTGTTGGGGTCACTTTTCCTTTCCAGATGGTTGAGTGGAGTCCAAGATGGCCCCAAACTGAATTAATCCAATGTGTTGGTCCCCCAGGAAGGATCTCTGCTCCCATCAGTAAGTCATTGTTTCCAAGATTTAGCTATTACAAATTGTGTTGTTTATAAACATGGTTGTGTGTATATCACTGTGGTACAATTCTTTTAATTCTTCTGGGAAGATACCAAGAAGAGTAGTAGCTGGTCAAATGGAAACTCTAGTTGTAGTTTTTTGAGGAATCTCCACACTGATTTCCACAATGCTTGGACCAGTCTACACTCCCACCAACAGTGGAGGAGGGTTCCTTTTTCACCGCAGCCCCACCAGCATTTATTATTGGTTGATTCCTTGATAATAGCTGTTCTTTCTGGAGTGAGATGGAATCTTACCATTGTTTTAATTTGCATCTCTCGAGTGACCAGCAATGTTGAACATTTTTTTCATGTATTTGTTTGCCATTTGTACTTTTTAGATATTGTGAAAAAGAAAGAGAATATTCGAATGGGAAGAGAACTAGGGAGGGAGGAGGAGGAAAGGAAGGAAGGGAAAAAGAAAAGAAAAAGAGGAAAAAATGGAAAATGTAAATAAAGCTGTTGTAAATAAAGAGGGGAAGAGGAGTTGAAGGCAGGGGTGGGGAAGGGGGAAAAAAAACCAAGATGTATCATGTACGAATTAACTATGACGAATGTGATCATTCTGTATGTCTAGAATGCACCAATAAATCGTCTTGGTTCAAAAAAAAAATCATTGTTAGCTCTCAGTAAAGGGAACTTTCTACTCCGTCACCTCAGCCCACTTTCCCAGTCACCTGCTTGTAGGATTTATCAGAGTGGGTCAAATACCAGATGCTGGGCTCCGTTGACGCCAGCAGGCATAGTCCCAACCTCTGACATAGGATTTGAGGTGGAAAAGCACCCCTTCCTCCCTGCCACATACAAGGAGGACAACACAGAGTGCCTACACCTCTCCCGAGAGAATATCATCAACCTCGACCCTCCATTGTGACGTCACACAGCAGGGTTTTCAAAATATCCTTCGGAAGTCTTGCATAGATGGTCTGGCCGTACTTTGTTTTGGAATGTGGAGATTCTAAATGCATATTTTTTCCTTAGGGTATTTTTGCCAGGTAAATATTTTTGTATTTTTAAAACATGTACTCCATTCCTTCAGCCCTAGAGGAAAAAAATCTTATTCCATGCTCAGTCTTAAAATTTTGATTCCCTTTCTAGTTCTCCCATTACAGAATGGCTGTAGGCAAATTACAAACAGGTTTGAACCCCACTTTCTTTAACAGTAAAACTGATTATTGTCATATGCAATTCATAGAGTGTATACAAAGGTAAAGGAAATGTTTTCTGTGAAAGTAGTTAGCACCACACTCAGACAGACTCAATGTCCAATAAAAGAATTCTGCCTTCGTTTCTGCCCAAGAACAGAGATGCCCAAGCTATTTCCCAACTGCAGATGAACAGACAGATAAAATGCCAGGTTTAAATTTATGTTTATAATTAACAAGTCACTTTCAAGAGAGACCCAAATAAGAGGATAAGTTTGCTAGAAATCAAACCTAAATTTTCCTTTTCAAATCCTCCTCGTGCTGAGGGCTCTTCTTCTGGACACAATGTGCCAGTTATGTAAGGTAAACTGAGCACTGGGAACAAATATGAGGCTTAGTTTTTACTTCATTTCAGACACCTAACCAGTCCTAGGTAAACCATGCCAAATTGTAAACTCAGACTGCAGCTCCCTGAGAACGTCTTTTCCGAATATAATGCAGCCTGGACTAACAGATAACATGCTCTGAAGCAGAACAAAGAAAATACATGCAGCTTACAAGAACAGCAATCAGATTCCTTGTCAGCGTTGGGATAATATTTAGCCCTGAGACAAGGCAGGATCCCTGTCAAGTTTGCATACAATAGAACAGTGACATGGGTGGTCCTGCAGCATGATGCCAGCCCCTGGCCAATGCAGTTCATCCAACAAAATTGCTAGCCAAGCCCGAAGGCTTATTGTAACCCACTGGGTGGTTTGTTTTCCTTACCAGACCTCTCCTTTTTCACTGGGAAACTGGATGTGTTTGAAAACTGGATGGCTCGCTTAATTTCAGAACTCAAGGATGGAAATTTCAATTTTTTAAGATCCCGCTGGATTTGATCAAGCGCCTACCATGTACTGGAGTCCATGCCAGACCCCAGAAAAGTGCTGAAGTAATTCATAAGTAAGACAAAGGAAAAAGGTTTTGGGCCCAAGTTCACGTTCCTTGCTAATAAAGACTACCAATACGTCTGAAGGTAAGTGGGTTCCCCAGGTCTGAGCCACAGGACCAGATGCACCTCCCCTACTTTAGGCATCTGGGGACCACCATCCTGTCTAATGAAGGGTGTCTGTAGTACAGGGCAGAGAGAAGGGGGGGAGTTGAACTAAGCACGCACATTAATTCTTCCCACTTTACCAGTGAGACCCAGCGTCCTCTGGCTTCTAGGGTGAAGGAATAAAAGGGGCAGGGGCTGGCAGTTTCCCCAGTGACTAGAGGGAAACAGCAAGCACGAGGCATAAATATAGAGGCTACTGTGGAGACAAGAGATGACAAATATTAAGTTGGGGAGCAGGCATTCCATCCTATCCCCTGCCTCCCAGCCCAGCCAAGGCTAAGCTTGGTACCCAGCTTCAGAACCTCCAAGCGCGCCCCTGCCCACCTGCTAGAGCTGCCCCTAGAAGAGCCTCTCTCTCCAGCTACGGGCTGCTCCATGTCAGCGATCCCATTCAGTCTTCCCACCAACCTGTACAGGGTGTGTCTGAAGAGTTTCTTTATCTACTATTTAGCAAATGAGGAAGAGGAAATTGAACATCCCATAATAAATAAAAGGCATCATTTAAAAACATCATATTACTGTGATACATGCACACTCATGTTGATACCAGTACAACTCATAACAGCTAAATCTCGGAAGCAGCCCGTATGCCCATCAACAGATGAATGGATGAAGAAAATGTGGGGTATATATATATATATATATATATACAATAAAGTAGTACTCAGCTACAAAGAAAGATAAATTTGAGTCATCTGTACGAAAATGAGTTCACCTCGAATCCATAATGCTAAGTGAAATATAAATCATCCACGATAGGATTTAATATCATATGGCTTTTCTTATGAAAAAACTCAATTTAAAGAGCAAAATAAAGGAAAGATGACACGCAACAGGTAGAGATGGGAAGGGGACCTGGGGATGGGGGAAGATGGGAGGAAGGAGTAGAAAGGATCAAGATGCCATATGTAGGTGTACCAATACCTCACAACGACTGTTTTCATTACGCATCACAAATGTGTACCAATAAAATTTTTAAAATGTATTGTTTCTTTGAAATCTGGCCCATATACCTGCAGTGGTCGCCAATTGCCCAGTTCATCACATGCATTTTAAATTTTGAACCAAGAACATGGTGTAAGGAAGTGGTAGGAGCTGAGTCATATGATCGGTGGTTCTCTAGATTAAAAAACACAATACCCAAGGCTAACAGCTGAGCCACAAATTCCCTCAAGTTGCGCCGGTCTCTGTCTCTCCACGTACTAGATGTCGAGCCCCTCACTGGTGTCTGTGAGCCAGCCATTATCTCCTAGCACAATCTTCTCTTTGCAGAAGGTGGTTCGAGTGGTGCTTCTGCTACTCGCAACAAGACACCCATGAAGACAGGGGCCATGTGGCCTATTCAAAGCTACCTACACAGCACGAATTCAGGTGCCGTTTCCAAGCCTTGATGCGCTCTGCACCACACCCGCTGCCCCTCACCTTGAAGGCTGCAGCCTGCAGTTGCGTGCTTACTGATCATGGAAACCCACTTCTCGCTGTGACCCATGACATCACTACGGAAGTCTGTGGGTCACAGTGATAAGCCCACAGGCCTTACAGTCAGCCATACTGGTGCGAATCCTGCTTGGCCACTCAGTGGCTTGATAACATCATTTTGCTTACTTGAGACTCGGTTTTCTCACAGCTTCCCACAAAGGAAGTGCGAACACCAGCACTTCCTTTATGGGATTATTTAAAGGTTTAACGAAGAGATGGCATGTGAAATACTTGCTATAGTGGAAGTATACCCTGCAGAAAGTGTGAAATAAGTCTTAGCAGAAATCTCGCACAGTTAGTCCTTGGTATTTGCAGATCCCTTATTTGAGAATTCATCTACTCACTAAAATTTAATGCCAAACTTATACTCACAGTGCTTTTGATTGCATGTATGTATAAGGGCAGAATGGCAAAAATTCAAGTCACCTAATGTGCACATTCCCGGCTGAGGTTGAACAAGGCAATGCTCTGCCTGGGCTGTAAACAAGTGACTTTTCATGGTCTGTTTAATACCAGGTTTTTCACATTTTTGCCCTTTTCCTTGGGGATCTTGCTGTTTAACCCCCCCCACACACACACATACGCACATAGTGCTAATGTGTTTCTAAGCACAAGAAAACCGCCACAGGCCTTCTGAGAAGTACATGTGTTAGTTAATTTTCATTCATACATAAGATATACTACTGTTAGGAGTAAATTGTTAAGGATCAAGAATGAATGTCAAATAGAGTGGCTTTAAAGAAAAGTACACATAAAACAAGGTTGCCTCCTAATCGGTTGATAAAAATGTGACCAAAAGCCTGTAGGAACCCAAACCTATATTTCCCCCCATTATAGCAGTTTAGTTTTTTGCTAATTCAGTGTTCATGGCCATTTTGTAGACTACAACTACAATGAACAATAAGAACCAACTTAATAGCAATAAAACAACATAACAATAGTCATCTGTTATTATGGATGATAGAATAATCAGAACTATTACTGTGTATTAAAGCAAGACATTTGGACGATGGACGATTGGCTTCCAGTCCTGAGTTTCCTGATCTAGAAATGAATAGCCGCCCCTGGAAAAGACTTGTAGTAACAACTGAAAGTGTGAATAGAGATGAAGACCTCGTTGCAGGCCATCAGGATCCCATTTGCTCACTGTACTGTATTTCCCCCTTTCTCAGAGATAAGCAATTTGGCAAGTTTCTATTTCAGACTCTTCAAATGTCCATTGCAGGACTGATCTCATAATTTGCTTTGATGGAGGTGAGTGCAATGTAATTTTTTTCATGGTTGCTGGTGTTAATGAGAGGTGCTGACATGATGAAACGGTTGGGAAATTGGTTCTAGGGGAACAGAGCAACAAAATTGGTATCATTTTCCTCCAGAAAAGGGGAAGGAATATGATAGCCTCTAGTAAGTGGAGAAGCTATCTATAGACAGGTGTGTGAGGAGCTTGTCTCTTTTTGGCTGGGCTATTGGTGTAGCAAAGATTGTTTCTGGAGTTGAGATTTCTAGAGCATTTTATGGATTCCAAGTTGGTTTACTGTGAGTCAGAAGCTACTTTTGCCCTTTTAAAGTGGTTTTCTTATTTCTATTGACAATAAGAACAGCATACATTCATGTTTTTAAAAAACGAAAAATTTCAGAAAAATGCAAAGAAAAAAGCTAAGCTTGCCTATAAACCCATCACTCAGAGATGACCATCGTTAATCTTTGGATGAATAATAGTCTTCTGAAACTCTTTTCTATGAATTTCCTCTGTGGAGAAGCCCTTGAGACTAATCCTCAGATTTCACCTGAGATTTTTGACATGAGGTTTTAATTCTGTTTCATTCTCTCAGAAAGGGATGAACAAGACATAGCAAAGACACTGTTGTCACTCACACACCTCTGAAGTTACTGTCTAGCTACCTCGTTTATTTGACCATCTGGTATACATTTGTCTCCTTCAAGTAAGGAAGAATTTATTTCATTCCAGGTAGGAAACAGGAAGCTGTAGGTGGGTTTTCATTGATCCCCTGTTGCTGCCTGGCACAAAATTCCTTCTCCACTAGTAAGGAAAAACTTTACCATCCGGAGAAAGGGAGTCCTGCCTCTCATCCTCAAACTAAAAGAAGAACATCAGCTCCAAGAGGGCTGAGGAAAACAGTGTTCCATCTCTGGGCAGGGACTGAAACAGTGCAGAGGACATAATCATCTAAAGAATATTTGTGTGGCACTTACTATGTACTGGTACTGTCCTGAGACATTTGGACCTTAACTCCTTAAAACTCATCAACCAACCATAGAGGATGAAAATATCATCCCCAGCTTACAGGGGAGGAAATGAAGACCCAGAAGTGTTCGTGGAATTTATTCACTATCACAAAGCTGGTAAGTGGTAGCACAGAGCTTTGAACCAAGGTAGGCTGGCCCCAGGACACTGTGCACACAGCTGTTAGCTAAATGGTCCCTCCGATATACCTAACTATGATTTGGGTATTGCGTGGGTAAAATATATTTTGAGAAACTCAGGGAGGAAAGGCATAGGCAACCCTCGTTTAAGTCTTGAATACTGCTTAGCTGAACAGAAGAAAATGAGAAGAGGAACAGGAAGCAAAGCAAAGTGGAAAGAATTCAAGCGGAGGTATCAAGGGATCTGGCTGTGGATGGTCCAGGTGCTGCCACTTCTAAGCCGTGTGGCTGTGGAAACATGACTGACCATCTCGAAGCCTCAGTTTGCTCATCTGCAGATGAGTTTAATGGTACCTGTCTCAAAGGGTTGCTGACAACATGTGATACTGCACGGGTGACTGGGCCGGGCTCTGCCTTCTCATTTTCTGTCTCCTGGGTGACCGTGTGTAGCTAACTGCTTCCTAGTCACCCGTGTGTGACACTCAAATCACTTTTTAGTTTCCCCTGGAAGAATCTGTAGTGTATCCTGTGCGGGAGACTGTGCAGGGACAATGAGGAAGAGCTTTTCCTACACCCACCAGAGAAGGGACTTAACATTTCTTTTTCTAATTCTCCTTCTCTGCTAACCTACCACAGGAAGGAATGGGATGTGGGGGCAGTTTGAGGTCCAGGCCCACCTTCATCTCTCTTCCTCTTTCTCTCCCTTTCTTTGTCCCAACTGCTCACACTCTCAGCCATCGGACTCCTCCTTCTTCCTCCAAGATCGTTCAACCTAAGTGACTCCATCACATTGTATTACTTGTGCTGTAAGCCAACTCTGAATTCTTTACTCAAATGTCCCAACTTGACACACTGCTTAGCAAACACAGGGTCCTCTAGTTATTTTATCAGGACCCACAGTGTTGGTTACCTACTTCCGCATTTAAAAATGCCCCCAAACTTGTGTGTTTCACACAACGACAAGCATTTATTATCTCTATCACAATTCTTTGGGTTGACTGGGCCCAAACTGGTGGTTCCTGTGTTCCACGGGGTGTCAGCTGGAAGCATTATAGTCATCAGAAGACTGGAATATTCCAGATGGTTTATTCACACGGCTGGTAGTTGGTGCTGATTCTCTTCTGAGAGATGAGCAGGAACAACCCGGTTGTCTTCCTTAGGGTCTCTCCACTTGCTTACCCCTTGACAACTGGGCTCTGAAAACAAGCATTCCAAGTACTTTGATTGCTCTATAGTAAGAACTTCCACCATTTTGTATTGGTCAGAGCTACAGCCAGCTCATATTTAAAGGAAAGAGATGCAAAGAATTTGTGCCATTTTTAATCTACTACATCTATTATGGTAGTTCACCTTAATTAGGTCAATGTGATTGACTTAAGAAATGTCCAGAGGATTGATAAAGTACATTTCTGGGTGTGAGTGTGTGGGTCATGGAGATGTGACTCTGGGTACCATTATATGGTCACCGAATTCTTCCTCTTTGGCACTATTCCCCTGCTCTGTTTCCCAGCCACCATGAACTAAGCAGCTTTACTGCATGGCACCCTTCAGCTGTGATGTCCCTGCCTTGGAGCCAGCTGACCATGGACTGAATCCTCTCAAACTGTGAGCCAAATTAAACATCTCATCCTTTAACTTGTGGGTGTAAGGTACTGCATCTATAAGGATGAGAAAGCTGACTAATATACCTACCATACTGAAAAGGTTAAAAAAGCAAATTTTTGGTTATCAATTCAAAGTACTTGACATGTAAATACCAGTATGAGGTTTTCTGCTCTTTCAAGTTTCTTGAAATGAAATGTGAACCTTGGAGGTTTCACAGTATTGAGAGTGCAACGTGTGCAAAGTATCGAGTGGGAATATACCCTAATGTTTTCAGCTGTGCACGAAGCCTCTTTTTTGTTGAACCTGAGATCACTAACTCCAAAACAATGAAGATAGCCTTCCTCTCCGTCACTGACACCTTGCTCATTCCTCACCTACCCTGGAGCAGGCCAGAGTCGGGGATGTATCAGTACTGCTCACAGGCTCACCTGCATCACACCCCTTAGACTCTGACTTGTTCCTCTTTTTCTTTCGTTTTCTTTGAAGATTGAGTTTATTATCATCTGAATGCTGTGTTTTAAATCTGACAGGAAATAAAAAGGCAATATATTTAATGTTGCCAGTAGAAAAGCAACTGTCAGACTCTAGCTAACCGTGAAAGCCCAGTCCAAACATTCTCTAGTGACTGCAATGAAGAACAATAAAGAGGAATTTTTTTTTTTTTTTTGTGCTGGGGATCGAACTCAGGGCCTTGTAACTGCAAGACAAGCAGTCTAACCACTGAGCTAAATCCCTAGTCAAGAGGATTTTTTTTTTAACTGCTCCATATCTACCTCCACTTTAGCAATAATACATTCAGCAATAACCTTGTAAACAGACCTGAGGGAGCTAGAGGAAAAATCAACTTTGTGACCCAAGTCACTCTGCTGTCTAATTAAAAGAATTTCATAAGTCTAGACAAAGATTGCTTAAATTCCTCTAAAAGACAGAAAGTAATTTGGACGATAAAAATAATTAAACTTTCCAAATATGTAAGATTATGTCCTAAGAGACTGGAAAAAATAAAAGCTTCTTCCTTAGAAACATCAATACTCTTCTCGTGTAGAACAAAGCTGGGATTTAAGCAATTCTGAGAGTACAGAAATAGTTTTGCTTTGGACTTAAATTGCATGATCTCCAATAACCACTCAAATATATTTTATCCACTTGACTTTGGCCTTATGTGTGTGCAGATTTTAAAGAGGGCAAACAACACCATGGGGTGATCAGTCAGATTGTTTATGGTTTGCTTGACATAAGAAAAATGGGATTTTTAAGTAGTTTAATCTATTGATCTGTTCCTTTGTGATTTCTTCTATTGATTTTATGCTCAGAAAGTCCTTCTTCAGTCCCCAATTGGTTCAATATTCACTCGTATCTTCTAGTCTTCTTAGGGTTTCTTTTTGTAAGGGTAATTCTTTAATTGCTAGAATTGACTTTAAAGTATTGTGGTGAACATTAATTATATTTTTTGGCTGACCACCAATTTTGAATTTTGATAGACCCTGTGTGGATATGTGTAGAGGACATCTCTGCCTTATCAGCTCATGCTTCTTCCAAGGTGGAAGCCAGAAACTAGATGTCCCAGCTATCTTTGCAAATATGACAGTCATGTGACCACAGTCCTGCCAATCAGTTAGTTCGTGTGAAATTTCAGTTTAAGAACCAGTGATGAGTGCAAGTAGGAGCCTTCAGAAATCCAGCCTGAGGAGGTGATGGCACAAACCTCGCATTTCAGAGGCAGCGATGGCTAAGGTTCTGTATCGCCCTCCTTCCCTTGGCTGTCCCAGTCAGTCCTGTTGATTTGTACATGGGAATGAGGCAAGAGTCCCCACTAGAGGACTCTTGACCTGCACTGTAATTGAGACTTTGTCGCTGGCTACACTGCTCTCAGACCAGATTCCTGTCCTTCTTAGAGAGTTCAAGGCTACCATGTCTTTGGGTAATTTAATAATTTCCTTTTCTACCTATATGAGCTAGAGAGGTTTCCGATGTCTGCAACAAAGAACACAGACTAATTCAAGTCCACTGTGAGGTAAGATTAGAATTAATTTTTTTCCAAATAGGAAACCAATTGTTCCTATATGAATTATTTAATAATAATAGTAATTACCCCCCCACCAACTTCAAATGCCATCTATTGACTGAAACACACTGGCATGGACTTCAGTGCTCTCAATTGTATTTGATTGATCAACAGTCAGGTAAACTGTCTGAAAAAGGAAGGGAAGCAGACAACCACAAACCTTGTTCTGGGCTGTAACAGTGAGTCTCTGCTTTCTGATTCCACCCACAGATAATTAGGTTCTTGCCTTGACTGCTATTCATATCGTTCGAGGTAATGTGATTTTTACATTCTGCATCACCCCTCTAATATTTTTTCTTAAACAAAGCCAACAGAGGAGATGTCTAACCCTCTCCATACCTGAGCCAAGCAAACATTCAGCTAGCAATTAAATAATTCCATAATTTAGCAGTTGGAAGCTCACAAATACAAATTTGGGGAGGTGAACAGACTTTTTCCATTTGATTGTGTAATATAGATGGTGCGCGTTCTCTTTCTTATTGGAAGTGTGGAAATTAAGCAAGAGGAATATGTAACCCGAAACCTCATGAGAAAGTGAATGACGATCAAAGTTGACATTAGGGCTCCTTGCTCCCTGCCGTCTCACTGTCTTCTCTGACCAGATAGCCCCACGCAAACTCCTCCCACAAGCCTCAAGCTCGAGAGGCAAACAGTCTCAACCTGGACATAAGACAACGGTTCAAATTCAATTTCTACCATTCACTGGCTGGGCGGCCTTGGCCAGCAGGTTCTGGGTATGGGACAACAGCCACACCAGGGTCTCAAGAAGAATATCAGTTTCCTGGGACCGTCATAACAAATTACCGCAAATCAGGGGGGACTTGAGACCACCAAAACTTACTCTCTTGCAGTTCCAAGGCTAGAAATCTAGAAGCAAGTTCTCTGCAGATTTGGCTTCTGTAATTTTCAAGAGAGAATTTGTTCCATGCCTCTCTTCTAGCTTCTGGTGGTGACCAACAATTCTTGGCAATTCTTGGCCTTCCTTGGCTCGCAGATCCATCACTCCAGTCTCTTCATCTTCATGTCCTCCTGGCTGTGCATCTCTGTCCTCACCAGTCCTTATAAGGGCATCAGTTGTCAGACGTGGGGCCTCCTCTAAACACAGAATGAGCTCATCTCACAATTTTTAATCACATCTTCAGATGCCCTATTTCTAGATAAGGTCACATTCTGAGGTCTTGGTGGACACGAATTTTGAAGGACACTATTCAGTCCATGACAAGGGGCAAGGTTGTCAAAGACTGGAATCTGGCTGCGGTCAGTGCCTGATTCTTGCCTCCTGATCTGCGTGCCCCGGAGTCCAGACAAGCTACAGATCAGAACCAGAGGATTACACAAGTGAAGCAAGAAACCCAGCTCATCACAGAGGAGTAGGGCAAGAGAGAGAGATCAGGATGTCAACAAAGCTAACAGGCAGGGCAAGGACACTTGGAGAAATGTGAAGTAAGCAAAGGACTGAAGAAGATTAGGCAGAGGGAGCTATTTGATGTTCTAGCTGCCTACATTGCCCTCTGCTTCTGAGGGAACTAACTCCGGGTCAGCTGGAGAAGGTCCCAGCCTCTTCTGCTCCACTGGAGCCAAATGGCTCATCCCCAGTAGTCCTCAAATTGATGCTGACCAGACGCACAGCTTCCACCCGCCAGCAGCTGGAGTCTGGGGTTTGTTCTGCAGGACAGGTATCTGTTGTGTCTGCGAATGCCCTGACTCCAGGACAGCTTCCAAGCCAGTCTGTAACCCCTCTCTCTGCCCGCTGCATTCCCAGACCCCTTCGGCACCACTCCCTGCTGTTCACAGAGATTCCCTCCTGGGAACTCAAGTCCTGCTCGCTTGCTGAGGCACACCTCCTAGCTGGTACGTTGCTCCACCACTGCCTGGGGACTTGCTCAAAGACTGACGGCATGCTTTTGTTGCTAACTACATGTGTGCCCTCTCCGGTTCTTCTCTGAGGGACTATTTCCTCCCCCATTTTTCAGCCTGTACCAAAAGAGGATTGATCTCTGTAACAGCTCTGAGGCAGCCATGTGACTCGGGATGGGCGAAGCAGCTACATTTCCCTGACGCGAGTCATGAGTGAAGGGCCGGGCATATCACCAGTCGGAGCCAATGAAACATAGTAGGCTTCTGCTGGGACTTTCTGCAGAGAGGCACACTGTTTCCTGCTGCTCATGAACCTGAAGAAACATGGGTCTGAAGCTGCTACCAACGTGAGCTTGAGAAGGAAAGCAGCACAGAAGAGAGCGCCTGTCAGAAGTACAGACACTGCTTTCTAGTGACATCACCTGACTCTCTGGATCAAGCCACATTAAAAGTCACAATATTCTAAGATATTTCAAATTCAAGGTGCAATAAATTCCTCTCTCTGCTTAAGGTAATTTGAGGTGTTTTTTTATTTCTTGAAATTCAGAATCCTCATTAATGTACACTTGAAGCCTAATGGATCCTACCCACCCTGATGGATTCTATTTTATCCCATGCCGCCACCACCCCCCCAACGCTTGCCTTGTGGGATCACCAGTGTCACCAGTGCCAAGTCTCTCGTATCTGTTCCTTTCCTCTGAGGCCCAGTATCACTTGAAACTGTCTGGATTTGATGGGCGGTCATTACTTTTAGTTATCCAGAATCTGAACATCTCACCCTTCCCCTTCCAAGCCATCCCTGTCCCAAACTCCCGGTCATTATGACATGAACACCTGCCCCAGATTTTGAGAATCAGTTCTGCCACCCAGAGAATGACACCAAGATGCAGGGAGGGTGGTCACAGCAGAAATGGCAGTTTGAATCCAGTGACCATGACAGCGAAAAGTTGCTGAGGTCCAGTCTCGGTTATGTTTCCGGGTTCCTGGCACCTTTTTTTCCGATTGATTCTCTAATTCTCCCACCATTTCTATTAGAAACATAATACCACCCTAATAACTCCCATTTCTGCCAATGTTTGCAGTATACACCTCTGATGAGACACTTGGATGTGCACAGTGGTCCAGAGGTAGCCCACGATCGTCGGGCTTTGCCGGACGGTACTTTTGGTACGGAAAGTGGAGGAACTCAGAAAGAAGCAATCAACAGCAGTGACAAGCCATCCTTTCCTCCTAAATTAGATGCCACTTGAGGCTGAAACCAGAAATATGTACTGCTGCCTGGAGGCCTACTGCTTGGACGGCCCACTGAGTCAATAACAGAGGTGTCCTTAACAAGCTACCTAACTTCTGCGCACCACATTTTCCTCATATGTAGAATCCATGGAACAGTGTGAACCTTGCAAGATTTCGTAATCTAAATCCTTTACTAGATTACATATTCAGTGAGGCGGGTCTCATGTTCACTATTATGTTCTTAATGTCATTTGTGCCTAGAACTGGTAGGTACTCTGTAAATAATCCCTGAATAAATTAATAAAACGATGTGTGTGAATTGATTAATGCTATAGATGGAATGTTTGGGTCTCTCACTTAATTCATGTTTTAAAATCCTAACAGCCACTGAGATAGTATTATGACATGGCAGGTGACTAGACAATGTGAGTGGAGCCCTCATGGATGTGATTGGTACCTCTCCCCACTCCACACATGAGGACACAATGAGAAGATCGTCATCTACGATCCAGAAAGCGGGCCCTCCTCAGGGTGTGGGAACCTTGATCTTGGGTTTCCCACCCTCCAGCACCATGAGAAATATTCTTTGTTGTTTATAGGCCACCCAGCCTACAGTATTTTGCTATAGCAGCCTAACTGGACTAGCACAGATCCTCTTCAGAATCCAGTATTGTGAATCTCTAAGAAAAACGCTCACCCTCTGACACACAGATATGATGAACACGCAATTTAGGAAGTTTGTGAACTTGGTAAAACCTAACCATAAACTGTAAGTCAAGAACCATCATGACATCATCCTTAGGGTCTGGAGTCGGATGTATCTGTAACAGCAGCCCAAGCAACCAAGATCGCTGGCTCACTATAGGAATTAGCTATGCTTCTAACAAAATTACTAGGACCTTCCATTCAGCGCCAGAATTATCATTCAAGTGTGGCAGATCTCTAGAGTCTGGTTATTTTCCAAAGAAAATTTCTAATTTAGAGGAAAGTCATCAAAAGAATTGGATATTTTGCTGGATTTTCTATACATTGATGATGTAAGTATTCATATTAGCAAAAGTAACTCTACTTGATGCAACAAATGTCAGTGATTCAACAATAACAACAGACATTTACTACTAGTTTACATGAAGTTCAGTACCAGTCAGATGGCGCTCCGGATGGTTGGGTAGTTGCCTCCCATGGTGACTCCGGGATCAAAGCACCTTCCACCAAGCAATCCCATCATCTCTGGAGACCTTTGCTTCAAGAGGATAGAGCTGCTAGAGGACAGAGCAGCATGGAAGCAGGCTCCATGTATCAGGATTTTTTAGAGAAACAGAGCCAATAGAATGCGTATAGAAATAGACAAAGATTTATTTTAAAGAATTGGCTTGTGTGCTGATGGGGACTGAGAATTTCAAAATCTGCATGTTATAGATTGGAACTTAAGTGTCCCCAAAGGTACATTTGATCACCAGGGTGCTATTGAGAGACAGTGAAACTTTCAGGAAGTGGGACCTGGTACAAGACCATTGGGAGTGTGCCCTCAGCAGGGGTTGTGGGTTCCTGGTCTACCCTTCATTCTCTTTGCTTCCTGGTTCAGGGTGTAGGTGGTTTTGCTATGCTGTGCCCTTCTATCATGATATGCTGCCTTGCCACAGGCCTAAAGCAACAGTGATGAGCAAATTAAGTTTCTCTTTGTAAGTTAGTTGTCTCAGGTATTTTGTTTCACTAGTGGATACCTGACTAACACACTGCAGGATGGGCCGGTAGTCTGAAGACCAGCAAAGGGTCAATCCTGCGTTTCTGGTCCAAAGGTCACCTACTGCCAGAATTCCTTCCTACTCACAAGAGGTCGTACTTTTGTTCTATTTGACCCTTCAAATGATTGGATAGCCCAGCCATCAAGGAGGATAACTTGCATTTTTCCACTGATTTAAGTGTCAATGTCATCTAAAAACACCCTCACAGTCACATCTAGGATAAGATTCGAGAACTTATCTGGGCACCGTGGCACAGCTGGGTTGATGCATGAAATTAACCATTACACATGGGTATTTTATTGTCAGAGCTAAAAGTGCTGGTTTTACTTCTACCCAC
Organism: Hystrix cristata; assembly: GCA_004026905.1. Taxonomy (NCBI): domain Eukaryota; kingdom Metazoa; phylum Chordata; class Mammalia; order Rodentia; family Hystricidae; genus Hystrix; species Hystrix cristata. The sequence goes on from PVJO010006094.1 coordinate 42,156, forward strand.
ATCCCATTGCCTATAAGTCAAGAGATGGTCCCAATCTATCTTCAAGGGAAACCAAGGAATACAATCTTCCCTGTGTCTAGAAAGCGGAAATAGAATCAGCTAGTCTCTGCCACAACACGTTTTTAATATAAAGCACCCTGATCTGGGAAGGAACTATCCCAGAAGTATGGGGACCAAGGGAGGAGTGTGCCTAACAAAGCATCAGAGAGCAGAGGGTGACGGGATGTAAGATGATCTGGGAAATGTGAGCAGAGGGCGGAACAAGATCATACTGACTAATCCTGGTAACTGGCTACCAGAATTCTCATTTTAAAAATTCAGTCTAATTAAACTAACATTAAACTTTGAGTAGCAGCTAATGCTGAATATTATTTTTGGATAACATAGCTATGAAAACTCTCAGAATAGGAAATACATGACTATGTTTTAGAATTTGTTTTTCCCAGTTCTTAGTGCATGGGAAGCACATTTTAAGAATAAACTTTGACACAGATATGGAAGCCAGGAGGTCAAGAGAACGTAAAAAGGTTTGGGGGTGGTTAAGAATATGATGGCTAGGAAATCTAAGACGTTGAGTCACAAATTGCCACTACTATCCAGTGCCTGTTGTTGTATAAAAGGCGAAAAATATATTGAATATAGCACGTGTCTTACAATGAGACAAATAGAGTTTAGAACTACAGTTCACACATCAGGTGAGTCACTTAATGTTTCTAAATCTTATTCTTTAATTTTTAAATGGAGATTTCAAAACTTACTGACAAATGGAGGATGTAGCATATGATATGTGCTCAGACTTGAAGTTACCTAGAAATCATCACTTACAACAAGCCAGGGACTTTATTAAATGCTCAGCATGTCCCAGTCCATTTCATTATCATTATCATTATTGTTCACGTTTTCCAGATGGGGAAAATGAGATCAGGAAGGACCTTGTAACCTGCCCAAAGTCACAGAGCTAGCAAACGGTAGAGCTGGGATTCTAACCCAGGCAGTGTGGTTCCAGAGCACTAAAATAAGCTCCAGTTCTGGTTCACAGCCCTCAGATACAGTACTGTTGCAACAGAACAGGGAATCTAGAACTAGAATAAAGACAGGCTTGGGAAACATGATAAAGACGGCACTTCAAGTCAGAAGGAAAAGGATGAACTGATATTCACTAAAATGTGTGAAGGCTACCAATTAAGCGCCTACTTTGTACCCTATAAAATTTAGCAAACTGAAAGTACTAAAAAATATAGTGAGAAATACTTTCCCAGTTCATGAAATGAAACCAAGAACACCACTGTATTAGGAAAAACCAACAATTTTGACTAAATGAGAATACAGGGAAATCTTCTATTTCGTAGATTAAATGAGTTACCACACTATATATAACAATATAAAGAGTTTTGCAAAATCAGGAAGGAAAATTCAAACAGTATGCTAGTAATACAATAAGTGATATGAGAGAAATATGATCAAATGATTTATCAAGGCAATTCTCTAAGGAAATACTTATGGCTATGAAATATTAAAAAGCAAACAATTCCTCACAACGGTAAAAGGAGTGGATTTAAAATAGCAACACAATTTCATCTTCCACTTACTGCCTGGTAAAAATGTAAAAATACTTTACCCCCAGTCTTGGCAAGCATCTTAAGAAACAGGCACTTTTGTGTGCTTTTATGGCAGCATAAACTGATACAGATTTTTTGGGATATTATTTGACAATATTTATCAAAAATATGGTGTGTGTGATCCATGACCCCAAAATTCCACTTTTAGAAATCAAATCTTCCAAAACGCCAGCACCAGTGTGTAAAGAAATGTGAGTGAGAATATTTATTAGTATATTATCTACAATCATAGAAAATAGACACAATTAAAGTAACCATCAACTGGAGAATGATTAAATAAATCCTGGTCAAACCAAACTGAGAAAATACTATGTAACATTTGGAGAGAATGAGCCTTATGGTTTGATCTACACAGTGTCTGCCATATACTCTGACAATTACGGAATAATAGGAAAATAACCCCAGTGACTCCCCAGAGTGAATGAAAATGGAGAGTAAGCAGGGAATATTTTCTTTATATGTACTGTTCTTTTTTCCAAAGACTATGTTTGAAATGCACCCAAAAAAGTCTGAAAATTTTCAAACACAATTTGTCAGTAGTGATTGTTTCTGGAGAGTTGGACTGGGACCAGTGAGTTCACAGAGGATTGGGTTGTGCTTTTAATTTTATGTTTTTATTTGAAATGTTTGCAGTAAGTATGTATTAATTTTGTGCTAACAAAAATCATTGAGAGAAAAACAATACCATACACAAAGCAAAAGAAAGAGACAGAGAATATCATCACAAAGGTCAGGAGATTTTACCGGCTTGTCTTTCATCTCTTTCTCTACAAAGACAACGGCCGAGAGTATTCAGAACTGAACATGTCCACTCAACCAGCCTGCTGGCATTTATTCTAAGATACTCAGGGAATGGGAAGATATTACTGTTAAGCCATTAACTATTATTTTCCAGTTATTTGGGAGAATAAAAGAAGTCCTGGGAAACAGAAAAGGCCGCCTGTCTATTGAAAATAAAAACAGGGAGGACTTGAGTATTACAGGCTGGACATTCTTAACTCTGTCTTCACACTGGAAAGCTGACAGGGAAGACTCTTGAACAAGCAAAACGCGGCTTCCAGGAGAAGCATGAGGTTCTGGGGGCAGGCGAGGGTGGCATCTCAATGAGGGGCCCTCAGGCTTTCCCAGTCACACTCAGACCCTTCCAAGGGGACCCTAAGTGGTGCTAGCCTGTCAGCCTTGGAGACAGGTGAGTAGTCACAGCTCTGCTCCAACCTTTGACGGTGAGGGAGCGGGTCTTGGCGTCAAGGACCCAGTTCACCTGGAGGAAGCCAGAGGGCAGTGTCTTGGTTTTCTCAATGGAAATTTCTACCCAAAACTGGGTGTGATGCACAGGCCTAGAATCCCAGCACCTGGGGAGGCTGAGGCAGGAGGATCACCGTGAGTTCGAAGCCGTCCTGGGGTACATAGTGAGATCCTGTCTCAAAAAAAGCAATGAAAGAAGAAAAAGGAAACTTCCAGTCCAGGTTTAAAGATGGCGGCTGTTTATAAGCTCAGCACCCTTAGGCATAAACTCCATTTTGGATGCCAGTTTCTCCTGGGCCCCTCCTCAAGCTTCAGTTCCCTCTGGTTGGCTCTGAAGGGCTCACTGACTGACTTTCGATGGTTCCCAGGTCTCCTATGACTCAGAACTGTCGGTGGGCTCAAGGACCTCACACCCTGAGAACGGAGAAGTTGACCAGTAAAGACTGGGATGGTACCAATAAGGAGAGTGGGTGCTGCTAAACTGCATGTTCACTACAATCCCACTGGGCAAATCATCAAGAATAACTGAGTCCCAATTTTCTCATCTGTATAATGAGTGTAAGTGCACATCTTATGGACTTATGAAGATTAAAGTAATACATATGAAAGCACTTGTCATTTTATAAGCTCTATTGAAATATAAGAGATTAACATCACTCTCCATTGACTTTGAATAATAGGAGAAAATCTAAATAAACAAAATAAAAATAAAAAGATTACTCAGGAGGCTGAGGTAGGAGGATCTTGAGTTGGAGGCCATCCTAGGTTACTTGGAAAGTTTGAGGCAAGTCTGGACTACATAGTGAGATGCTGTAAATTAATTAATTAATTAATTAATTCAGAACAAGGTCTGTCATTCACAATAAAAATGAATATGGCAGTGAAAACAAATTAACCAGGACCACAAATTCTAAAATGAAAGAGCAAAATGGCAAATCTATGGCAACAGTAAAAAGATCAACAGTCGGTATGGATTGCATGGAAAGGAGGACAAATCGGCACAGCACAGAGGACTTCTGGGGCAATGAAAATTCTGTGTTTGACTTTCTAGTGCTGGATACATGTGGTGGACTTATTGTGGTCAACTTCAGCCAGACGCCCAGCTGGACTGAGTTGTGTGGTTCTGGGCGTAGAAGATCCACCTGAGGACTGTTGCTGAAGCAACATAAGGCAGAGTGGGAGCTGAAGCTACTTGTCAGGCTGTTTCCCAGGAGAAGCTCTGCTGCGGCTGGTTCTCCTAAAGGGGACTCAGCTGTTCTCGTTGAGGAAGGAGCTTGGGGCCTTGCTGTCGTCGAGGATGGCTGCTGTTGCTTCAGGTAAGCTCTGGTTATCATTTCTGCTGTGACATCATATCCTGGTTCCAGTAAAGATTTCTTCAGCCATCATCTACAGACGTGGACATACATGGGACAGTGCTGTGGGCTCCCAGCCCTTGATTGGATCTTTCGGGTCTCCAGTGCCTAAACAGTCGGCAGTCTTCCTGTATTTGGCTTGTGGGTGAATATTGTAACTTACAAATGTCCTCTTAAATCTGCTCTCTTACAAACCATTGACTCTAGAAAATCTAACAAAGACAATACACGTCACTCTACTCATGTCCTGGAGGACAAACACTGCCAAACGCAAACCCTCATGTAGATTGCAAGGAGAGGATAATGTGAGTCCGGGTCCATCAGTGGTGAGAAAAGTACCACTCTGGGTGCTGATAATGTGGGACTCTGTGCATGTAGGGGTCCCTCCTGTATACAGAAATCTCTATACCTTCTTCTGTTTTGCCATGAAACTAAAACTGCTATAAATTTTTTTAACTTTTCATTTTTTAGCCAGGCATGATGGCACACACCTTAATCCCAGCACTTAAGAGGCTGAGGCCTCTTGATCACGGTGAGTTCAAGACCAGCCTGGGTTCTACATAGTGAGTTCCAGGCCAACTCGAACTGCGGAGTGAGACCCTGTCTCAAACCCCTATCAAAAAAATAAATAAATAAACTATTATTTTTTAATGAAGGAATAATATGTCAAGTTTTGGAAGCACCATATTCCTGACATAGGCACAGAAAGTATCTGTCTGGATTTGGAAACCGGGGGGTCTCCACATCGTGAGGACAAGGGGGGCTCTCAGCCTTGGTATCCGGGGACGGGAATGGCAGGAGGGACAGCCTCAGGAACCTGGAATGTGCTCTAAAGACATCAGTGCTACCATGTAGACAAGACAAACGCCCAACTCTCTTCTCAAAATGTAAACAAAGGCTTTCTCAGGCTGCCTCTGTTCCCTGGCTCCCAGAGAGACCTCGAGTGGGAACTATACACATTTGGAAAGATAAAGGCATAAAGATTTGCTTTATGAAAAGCAAACATTTGTCCAACATTTAACTTATTATGGCCTGCGTGGGTAGGACCATTAGATAGCACTTATTTCTCTAGAGGAAATAGGTCATTTTTGTTCCGGGGTAGAAAAGAATGTCATTAGAGGGAGAAATTTAGGGGGAAGCTATTGGGTTAAATCTCACCTCTGCCACAACCGTGGCACATGCTTCAAACCTTCTCCCTGCTTCATCTTCCTCATCCATAGAATGGGATGATACAGATGCTGACTTTACGGGTGTGCTGTAAGGATTACGTGAAATAAAACATGAAAACTCCACAGCGCAAGCAACAAATATTAGCTAAATTCCTTACTATCGTAACTAATCACAACCTTATCCCTGGCGGATTGCCCGTTTACACAGGTGTGAAATCAGGATTTCAATGAGACCACGATATTTTTTATTTTTGGTTGCATCATCTCTTAAATCCAAATGCACCTCAACACTAGAAAAGGAAGATAAAAATTTACCATTCACTAAAACTCAAAGGAATCAGAAACACGACTGTCCCACCTTATTCCTTCACTCTTACCAAATAGAACAGTGACAGGAACATTTGGGGTGCCTGATAGGCGGCAACATCACTGGCATTGCTGTATTTAGTCCCTGTCATACCAAAAGGGAGTTGTCACCATAATCTGTATGTTACACATAACCCAGTAAAACAGGGCTCCCTTAATAGAAGCGCAAATCCAAATGGACGACATACAAAGCACAACAAATCTTTCTTGTGTCACTGGGAACTGGATGGGAAGGCAAAGCAGACCAGGGCAGGGAAAGAAAGAGGTGCAGGACCTGCCCAGACCCAGCAGCTAAGATCGCTAAGATCGAGCTGGTCAGGGAGCTACCTGCCTCGCCGTGCTCCCCTTCCACACTGCCACTTTCAGCCGCCTCACATTCTCTGTCCTTCTCTCCTCTCCACTCCTCAAAAGATTTCCCCCTGTTGAAGTCCAATATCGCCCTCCCCAAAATTAGTAATTTTGACTTATACAATGTGTTAAATTAGTTTCAAAGCAAACAACAAGCTAATCCCAAGTCCTTATGTTCACTGTGTTTGGAGTACACATCCTGCCCTAGTCTTGGAGAAGACTGTGACTTCTTCTCTTTTTTTGATGCTGGGGATCGAACTCAGGGCCTTGTGCTTGCTAGGCAAGCACTCTACTACTGAGCTACATCCCCAACCCTAAGACTGTGACTTTTATGCCCGTCTGTCTGAGCCATGTACCCTCTGCAGGGTCTCTGATACGGAAGCAAGCAATTCTCTTGGATCCCACAAGCAACCAGTGTGACCTGTGCCCAGATGTTTTTCTCCACATAAGTCAACTCTCCCTACGACTGCAGATGTACCACGGGCCCGAGACCACCCAGCTCTTCTGGTGTCATCTGGGTCTTCCTTCCCATTGCAGTGTCGTGGATGGAGCAGGGCTCTCTCATCTAGAAACTGTCTTTCTTTTATTGGTGCTGGGGATCTAACCCAGAGAGTGCTGGGCTACATTCCCAGTCCTTTTTACAAATCGATCGATTGCAGTACTGGGAATTAAACATAGGGCATTCATACCAAGATATATCCCCAGCCCTTTTTTTTTCAAAGTTTTATTTTGAGACAGAGTCTCTCTAAGTTGCCTAGACTGGCCTTGAACTTGTAACCTTCCTGCTCTAGCCTCCCAAGTATATGAGATTACAGGTGTACACCACTGCACCTGGCTTAGAAACTCTTGGTTCTGGAAGGCTTAATTTCTCAGTATCTCCTCAGGATCATTTAAATATAGTCTCATAACTTCGTGCCTTAAAAATCAACTCATTTACAATTCCTACAGTATACAACATTAAAAGACAAAGCCTTTGACAGTGCATGTGACCACCCTTTCTTACACCAGAGAAGCTGCCTACTGCTTCTTCCAGTAGAACAAAGGCCTATTTTAAGCCACAGCCTCAACTTATTTTTGACTCAGAGACAAAAGTCCCTAATATCTTCTATGGTATGACTGTTTGTCTCCCTGTCGAATTCCTGTGCTGAAGTTTAGTCACTGACTTCGTGGGTGTAGGATGTAAGGCCTGTGAGAGGCGATGAGGCGTGGGTTTAGGGTCCCCAGAAATTAGGGCCAAAAGAGCTTGGTCATCCCTTTCCCCATGTGTGTGAGGACACAGCAAGCAGATAACCCCTGTTGAAAGTGGGCCTCTCCAGACACCAAATCTGATGGCACCTTTATCTTGGATTTTGCAGTTTCTATAACTACAAGAAATAAATACTTGTTGTTAATAAGCCATCCAGTTTATTGTATTTTCTCACAGCAGTCCAAACAGACAAAAAAAAAAAAAAACTTACTGTTTGACTTTATTTTCTAATACTCACTGTGAAATGGTAATGAAAACCATGTATTTACATGAGCAAATAGATTTTTTTTACCTTTCTCCTGATTTGCTATGTGTATAGTGAAATTACTCGCTTACATTTTCATTTGGGTTTCTCTGCATTAAGAATTCTCTGCTTGTCAGTAGTCTGAGCTCTAACAGGAGGCACTGCCAATTTCAGAGGGTTCCCATCACCCTGAGTTTTCTGGTGTTAAATCAAGGAAATTTACAAACGGCAAGTCTCACCTATATTCTCCAGCATGAATCCTCCAATAGCAATAAAAGCCAAGCGCGGCTAATGGTGTCCCACATTCCTTATGCTCAGAGGGTGTGTTCGCTGCATGAATTGCCCAGGATCTACTGAAGCCCTCTCTGCATCGTCACTCCATGCGTTTTTTTCCTCCAGTGTGAATTCTGTCATGTTGCTGGCTCTGCATAAAGGACTTCCTACAACCCTTCTGTTCACAGCCCTTTTCTCCAGTAGGAAATCTCTTGTGTTAGGCAGAGCTGGAACCATGGCTCATGATTCTGTCTTCTCACAGTCCCTCCATTCATAGGCTTCATCTTTGTTACTCTTTTGTGCCTAGTAAAGTATGAGCATTTGCTAAAAGCCTGTCTACACCCACTACATGCATAAGTGTTATCTACAGTGTGATGTCTGTGATAAAGAGTAAATACTGAGTGCTGGCCGAAAGGCTGCTCACAGTGTTATTTATATCCATAGTGCTTTTCTTCATCATATATTTCTGGATGTTGAGCAAAATGAGTCTCACTAAAGCTAAAGACCTCACTACATTCATTACATGCCTGGGTTTTTATTTCATTACTAATTCTGTGATGCTGATAAAATGTTGAGCATTGATGAAGGCCATCCCGTCATCCTTACTCTAATAAAGTTTCCACACAGAACAAAACTGGTGCTCTTATGAAAAGAATAAAATTATTTTCAAATTCACTACATATCAAGACTTTTCATCTTACATAGTGGGTAACTGTGTGATTTATTGTTAATATGTTCCTTTTGAAACTTCGATCATATGGATGATAATTATGTGTTCTCTTTATGGTAATAAACTGTTGGACAAAAAGAACTAACTTCACATGAAAACTACCCCAATCTCACTGTGTTCTTCCTGCAGGAGATTTGAGGTACCTTAACCCTCAGAGCGATCCTCCCCTTCTCATTTTTTTCTAAACAAAAAATATCTCAAGGACACGGCTCCCAAGCTTTTCCCATCAATAACTTCCAGCACCATTCCTGCTAGTTCACCTTTCGGCCACACAACCAACATCATTTTTGTTTCCTGTGAAAAACAGATCTATACGCAATAGGAAGAAGTTGAAAGTAGACATTATTTTGGCTATACATAAAAGAATCTTCATTAAATTAGCAATGAATAATAATAAATAATTTCCTTTGAATACTTATTACATAGGCCAGATAATGAGCTGTCTTAGTTACTTTTCTGTCGTTGCTGGGACAAAATACCAGACACCCAAAGTTAGGGGAAGAAAGGTTTATTTAGCTCACAGTTTGTAGAGGTTTCAGTGCACAGTCAGCTGGGTCCGAGGCAGGGTGGCAGGGCAGACAGGCAGAAGGCAGCCAGGTAAGCAAGGGATGCAAGCAAGGGGGGGAGGGGGGGCTAACCAGCTTCTTCCTCTACCTTATATCTTACCCAGGCTCCAGGATTAGGGTGGTGCTAAACCAATCAGTGGATCGATTTATTAATCACACGCCCTTAATTCCAGCATCACACACTCAAGATCCAGCTACCCCTTATCACACGAGGCTTTGGGGGGACATCTAGACACAAACCATAACATGAGCCAAACATTTTATAGTCATTATCTCATCTAATCCTACAACAACCCTGAAGGTGTTTACTGTTACTGCTTCTATAGTACAGATAAGGAATCTAAAGGTCAGAGGTATTTTTTTAAATCCTCAGAAAGAAAATGTTAGTACTAGGATTCCAATCCAGGCATCTAGACTACAAAAGACAAGTGATAGACTGAGAGAAAGTATCTGTAGCATGCTTTAAAAATGTTTAATATAAGAGTAAGCTTATAAATCATGACAAGAAGAAAATGTCTAAAAAACAAGTAAAGGAAACAAGCAGGCAATTCACAAAAGAAAAACACAAATGATCAATAAAATACAAAAAAGGCATTTTCAATATCACTAGTAATTACAAATGTAAACTAAAGTAGTGAGATATATTTTTCAGTCATCAGATTGGAAAAAGGATTGATAAAAGTCACGGCTGGACCTGGCTAAATTACAGAAGTTATACATTATTAGACCAACTGACACCACTGTTTTTCAGAGAAATTTAGAGCAATTCATATTTTTTAAATCTATAGATTCTGTGACACAGAAATTCCCACGTCTCAGTGTTTGTCCGAGAGAAGCACTTTCCTGTGTGCTTCAGAAGGGTGCACAAAAGTGTTTGCTGTCGCTTTGTTTCGACAAGCAAACTGCAGGAAGGATCTAAAGTCACTTAATGAAACACTGGTCACAGTGTAATGCATCATATTATGGACACGGATAAATACTGTACGGTAGCTTGCAACTGCACAGAGCGAGTTGTAGAAGAAAGAAGCAATACAGTATCACTTGTGTAAATTCCCCAATAACACACAACCATATCGAGTTCTTTTCATACATACATAGATAGTTAATGTATAAAAAAGTACATAAAATGGGTTGATCACAATGGTTACTTCTAGGAAGGGGCGTGGAATTATTTGGTGAAAGAGAATTTAGACATCATCTCTAGTGTTCAAACTTTGATCAGAGAAAATGTAACCCTGCAGTACCTCATAGTAACACTTTCAAAAGGTACTTAACCCATAGAGATTCACAGTGTTCTCAAAGGGGATCTGTATCATTCCATTCTGACTGCTATAAAAAGATACCATTGGAGCAGAGTGCACCACTTCTGTCACTTAATCACCCTCCAAAGGCCCCTTCTCCAAAGATTGTGGCCTTAGGGGTTGGGACTTAACATGTGATTGGGATGAGGGACACAAACATCCACTATATAGCAGGATCCAAGTCTAGTAAAGGTCAAGAACAATTTTAGTGGAAAATGTTTCTGGTCTGTTGTGGCCCTGAGAAAGTCATTCAAACTCTCTGGAAAATGGGGATCGTAGCAGTGTGCACCTCATGGGGTGACGCGGAGCCAAATCAGTCAGTGTGTATAAGATACTCGGGACAGAACTCAAGAAACGTGGCCCGTTATTATTACTGTTGTTGTTGCTGCCATTATTAATATCTTCAGATAAGCACTTCACACTAGAAACTTGAATTCTCAAAATAGTTACATCATAAGTAAAATGGATAATTTCACCCAGTTTGAAAACACTACAATTTCAGACTCTTAAATTCTTTCCCATTTGTAGGAATGACAAAATGACATCAATCCTCCTATATGTTTATTCTTTTACCCAAGAAACAGGCCCGAGAAACGATGGCCAGGCACTGAGGAAATAGCTGGGGGCACGATCGGCGCTAATGTGCCCCCGGACCGTGGGGAGGACCCCAAGGTACAGCGATGGTCTGTATAGGCCAAGCTCTGAGAACACACCCATCCGGGCTGGAGTCAGGCTGGGATCTGCGGAGGGCTTTCCAAGATAACTTATTATTGACAGACATACAAATTACATTTTTTTAATCCTCCACTCTGACATTTCTCCTTAAATTGATTGAGTAATTTATTTTCAGAGGGCTGAAATCAAGAGTTCCATCCTGGTCCCACTTCCCCAGGAACGAGGTCAGATAAGCACGATGAGTCTAAACACTTCAAGGCACTTGTGTCGCCAATTGCTTTCGCTGTTAGTCTAGTTAATGGCCTCCACGGCTGTTATAACCCTAAAATAGGAAGTGGACATGTGAAGTGGAACAGTTGCCCTCCAGCCACATCTGTTCAAAGCTGCCGTCATAGGCCTGCCGCTCACTGTCCACACCTCGGAGGCATGTGAACCTCAAGGTCCCCGTGACCTGAAGGCTGAAGCAGCCTTGGCCTGGCAGAGGCGGGACCAACAATGATTCAGTGAGCTAGTAGGACACTTGGAGAGCTGAGCGGGGGCACAGACGCCCCCTCCCCCACAGAGCCACACCCATCTCTTTATATCCACTAGTTTCCTGGGAGCTTTTCTGGTGACTAAGACACAGTACCTGACACCTGCAAATTAAATGGGGCGAGGTTTGTCTTGGCTCACGGTTAGAGTCCAAGGCCAGCTGGCTCCCAGGCAGGACCACATGGCGGAGGGGCGTGGCAGAGAAGAGGCTGTCATGTGGGTTTGGGGGCGCAGAGAAAGGTAAACTCTGGCAGGCGACACCTGCGGTCTCCCGCCTTCTCTGGCCAGACCCCACCCCCGAACAGCAAGTCAGCTTGTTATAAGCCCCACGATCCATCGCCTTCTAAAAGCCTCGTCTACGACCGTGAGGTTCGTGAGGTCCTTGGCCTTGGTGGGAAAGTAACAGACACCACAAGCTACTGATAGCTGAGGGAATGGCTTGCGCCCAACAGACCTGCTGTGAGGACTCCCACAGGCCACCGCAGGATGCCTGGTGACGGGAGCTGGTCGTGTGGGAAATGGAGCGCCGAGCTGCTAGAGGAGTCTGTGCTTGAGCAGCCGGCTTTCTCACCCCTGCTCCTCTCCACAGCTCACACGGGGCTGCCGCGACCCACGCCGCGTGTCCCTCGTGGGATCCCCTGTGACCCTGAGAGCTTCCCGTGCGGTGAGGAGGGCCTCGAAACCGGGGTGAAGGCCAAGGGTGGAGCCGGACAGGTGAGATCCGGGACAGTGTCAACCACAAGGATGCCGGTGAAGCGTCACAGCAGGTGCCCGTCCTTGGGCCCCCTGGGAGAGCTCAAGAAAATGCTAAGCTGATTCTGCTTTGGCTTCCTGTTGACTTCCTCCCACCAGCGATGAAATGCCATTCAGAGACTTGTGCCTCGAGGTTGACAGACTCACAGTTGTGCTCCCTCCACAGTCTTAATAAAGAACAGGACCGGTGCGCTGTCAGCTGTTGGCCTCTGCTCCCAGCAGACTCTGAGAATTTGATGGCGCACGTGCGTGTGTGTGTGTGTGTGTGTGCGTGTGCGTGTGTAGTACCGGGGATTGAACCCAGGGCCTTTGCACTGATCTACATCCCCAGCTCATTCTTATGATTTATTTTGAGACAGGGTCTCAGTAGCCAAGTTGCTCAGGCTGGGCTCAAATTCATGATCCTCCTGCCTCAGCCTTCCCGTGCTGGGGCTACGGTTGTGAGCCATCATACTGGCTACTTTGGGTGGTATTTGATGCTATAAGCAGGATGGAGTGAGCGTGGATGTTGGCACCAATCCTACTGAGGTCCGAATCCTGACTCTGCGTTATCATTTCTTTGACGCTCACTTTCCTCCCTGCAAAAGCAGTCCCACCAACTTCCTGGGGGATTCGTAAGACTCGGCGACTGGAGCCTGCCTGGAAGATCACTAGAGTGAAACGCAAAGTTGACGTTCTGTGTCCCCTGAGACCTCAGTCTAGCCGGGAGAGAAATGGGCTCAGTGATCGCAGAAGCACCTGGGTGTGGTAGCGCACACCCGTGACCCCAGCACTCTGGCAGCTTGAGGCAGGAGGATCGCTAGTTTGAACCGGATAATTTAGGGACTTCGCAAGACCCCGTCTCAAGATGTAACTCAGACAAAGGCCCTGGGTTCTATCCCCAGCACAGCAAGGGGAAAAATCATGTAAACAGAATGCTCCAAACCGCAGCAAAGGCTATGAAAGAAAATGCCTGGGAGCCATGCGAGTGTCTCACAGGGAACCTTGCTCTGACCAGGGTCCCGGGAGGATCCTCTGAGGAGGCAGCGGCTGTCACGGGGTCCGCAGAGGGAGACAAGGGCAGAAACGTCCAGGCAGAGGGCACAGCGGAGGACTCCAGGCCCGGGAAGGGAGACCGCTGAGAGCTTGGCGCCTGCAGAAGGAGAGCAGAGCACGAGCCGCAGAGGGAGGCAGGGCCACGCTGGGCTCAGCGGCCCGAGAGTTGCATGTAAAGTCGACATCCTGGTTGACTCAGCACACAGACTCCCTCATGGAGAAAGGATGGGAGGAGTCAGCGAGGAAACAGGGAAGCCCATCACGCTCCGAGCCGGAGGGCAGCATGGGATCAGACGCAAGAGAAAGCATGGCAGAGAAACTTACCTCCAACCCACGAAAGAATGAGACCGGAGTGGAACCGCAGCAAGGGCTGAGGCAGCCGAGGGGACAGACAGTGCAGGGCTTAGCGACAGGGCCTTGAACCTGATCAGGCGATAAGGAGCCAAACAGGCTCATTGCGGGCTAGCGGAGTGTGATCTAAGCTGGAGAGGTGAAAGCCACCACGATGGATCCTGGTACAACAAGGAAGGAATCCAAGAAAAGATCAGGCACTAAAATACGTGGCTTTAGTTAGGATTAGGCTGACAGTAGCAGAAAGCCAGAAAAATGTTGGCTTTATGAAAGAAAAAATGTTTTCTCACGCCTAGATAAAGTCTGAAGGTAAAGCAGTCCAGGGCCGGCTGGTGTATCAGCGCCAAGACTTTTAGGGAATCCAGGCTCCTCCTACTATTCTATGCGCTGTCTTGAACACAGCGCCCGTCTTGTGCTACAAGAAGGCTGCTGCAGCTCCAGGGATCACGCCTTCATTCTAGAGCATGCTCCGTGTAGAGCAAAGATGGAAAGAGAGGAAAAGGGCGCCCCCTGTTTGTAAAGACACATCTTGGAAGTTGCATGTTCATTCTGCCTACCTCCCACTGGCCAGAACTTTGTCACATAGCCAGTGTGCAGCTAAGGACGAAGGAGGCTGAGAAATATCGTATTAATTCCAGGCAGCCAGCTACCTGGTTAAACACCAGGAAGTCTATATGACATGAGAGAGAGAGAAAGGAAAATGTCTCTTCCACACATAGCACCCTATAGCAGTAATTTGTAAATTAAACATCTTAAGATAGAGTTCCAACCAGTGATGAGAAACACACTAAGACCACCCTGAATACCTTGTCCGGAAGGCTCCGCTCCCCGATCGATCATCACCAGCTCAGGAAGGCCTTTTCTGGTCACTTTGTCTCCCTTCATAGCACTGTCCACTCCCTGACACCATAGCTGTTTATTTCCTGGTCCGCCATGTGTCCCTCACAAATGAGCTCAGTCAGGGCAGGGACCCTGATGTGTTCGTCCGTGAACGGGGCCTACATCAATCCCAGCCACTCAGAAGAGGTTCAGGAACCTCTCTGTTCAGTGAATGAACAAAGGAACGGGAAAGCACACTATTTACGGATATGCTCCGGGTCCTCTTAGGTTGATTCAGAGACAAAAGAAGGAAGCCGGTGAGTAAACTATTGAATATCTTGGTAATCAAAATCAAAGACATGCAAATTAAAGCAACCAGGAGGGCCTTGTTCAATGATTAAATTAGCTAAGCGAAAACAGTAATAATACCCAACGCTAACAAAAGCATGATAATCCAATGCTAAATAGCAGTCTTACAAATTAGTGTGAGCTTTGAAAAGCAATCGATCGCAGGGACTTGCCAGGCCACCAGCTCTGGGGGGGATCAGGACCTTATGACAGCTCTAATGGGCGACACTAGGTTGAAGTCAGCTTGATCTGGTCCCTGGAGTTGGGCCGATGACTGCCCCGAGGTTACCAAAGTACAAGAAAAGCACACATACACCTGGCTGTGGAGAGGCGCGCCCGTAACCCCAGCACCCGGGTGGCTGAGGCAAGAGGATGGCAAGTTCGAGGCCATTCTGGGCTGTGTACTAAGTTCCAGGCTGGCTTCCTGCCTGGACTATATGGTGAGACCTTGTTTCAAAAAACAATAACAGCAGCAACAACAAAACATGTGTGCCTAAGTGTTCACCATGCTGTTACTTACGAAAACAAAAAGTTAAAAATAAAATGTAAATATCCAACTATACGGAAATATTTTAGTAAATTTGGGTACACATTCTGTTTTTAACTTGGGGTTTTTTGTGTGGTACAGGGAGTTGAACCTAGTTCTTCTACATGGACCCTCATTAGCAGCCCTTTCATAGTTTTTATTTTGAGATAGAGTCTAATTAAGTTTCATAGTTTGGGCTCAAATTCATGATCCACCTGTTTTAGCCTCCCAGAGTGCTGGGAATGTAGGGAGATACATTTTCTTAACAGGATAATAGATGTCACTGCGTACACTATTGGGAAGTACGAAATCATGGTGAAGGAATAATGCTACATGAAAAAGGAGGAATATACAAAATAGTACATATGCAAAATGTGTTTAAAATTATTTGGATGGTGGGATTATAAATTATCTTTTTCTTCTTTATCTGAATTAAACCACACACACACACACACACACACACACACGCACGCTTTTTTTCCAGAATACCTCAAAAGCTGTATTTCTCATTGTGAGGGGAAACATTATATTCAAATGACATGTTGAGAAAGTGAATATAGGAAGAATATTATGCAGAGAGAGTTATTCTAAATCTGTTTTTTAAACCTGCATTTGGAAGAAGAGGCTGATGGGATCCCCTCCAGGCAGTGACACTAAGGGTATTTTCATGTCCCTGTAAACGCAAAGCTTTGTGAACTGTTGGCACTGTCACTTACTGAGCCCAAGCGCTGTGCTGGGTGCTTCAGACGTGCCCTGTGCAGTATCCCGGCAGCCCTCAGAGTGGGGGACTGTCGCTGGGAACAGGCAAGAAATGGAGACCCGAGAGGCAAAGCCACTTGCCCAAAGGCCAGCTGTGCTTATTCAGTGGCAGCCTCATCCGAAAGCCTTGACCCTCGAGGAGGGCGATTCACCGGACAGGACCCAGTGTGGTTTCTCCAGGACCGACAGCCACTGGAGAAGGACTTAAGGCGTGCTGCGCTGCTCCCTAAGGCTCACATGAGGGGGTCACACGTAAGCCTCAGGCGCCACCCTCGCCAGTGACCCACTTGGCAGGCACACTGCACACCGTGGGGAAGGAGTGAGCCCCAGATGGTTCCTTCCAGAAGGTGGGGATGCAACCGGAAGGGGGGCAGGAGCACCCTCACAGGCCGCACGCAGCCTAGAGGCCAGCAAGACAGCAACATTTTCACAGCAGAGAGGAACAGCAGAAAGGCAAGAGGATTTTAAGCAATGTCACATGCCCTGTCAATTGAGTCTGTCACACACTCAATTGTCTGTTAACTACCTTTGGCTTTCGGACTAAGTTTCTCTGGGGAAAAAAAAAGATTGAGAATAAAGCATGCAGGCTCCTGACATTTATTTGTGCTACATTGATTCTTACCTTTTTTCTTTATTAAAAAAAAATTGGCAATGAGAGTGTGATTAATGTTATAATGAGGAAAGACAGAGAGAAATATTTTCAGGGTTTTATGTAGAGAACAGTAATAGTGTCATTTCCCAGGAACCTCTCCCAATTGCTCACATTCTCTTCTTCTTGCTATTGGCAGAAAACAAAGGTCCAGATCCCCCAAAGAGCTCTGTAGCCTGCAGGAGCCTGATGCCCTGTCCAGTAATGCACATCTTAAAGAGAACAGAGGTGCTTAACCCATTCCAACTCAACTTAGTCAATTTTATCATTTCTGCCTGGAACTGTTCCCAGTCTGAGGATGGGCTCCAAGGTGAGAAACACTTCCCTTTGACCCCATTCCCTCATCCTGTGTCTCCCACAGGGACCGAGCATTTCATGAGGACACAAGATCGTTAATTATGATGTTTCAACTTGGCCTGAGTAAGAACCACCTGGCAGATTAGTAAAGTGTCTGTGGATGGCTGACACATACGCCAGCAAATGGGAGGGAAGACCTACCTCAGAGGTGCGTGGCACCAGCCAATAAGTTTGTAGCCTTAATAAAAAGGGAAAGAGGAGGGAAGCATTCCCATTTTGGAGGAGCTCCAATCTTCACCATTGTCTTTGGGTACTGGTTCCCAGCTTTTTCAGCCTTCCTCAGACTCTCACTAGGGGCTCTACAGAGAGCTTCCAGACCTTCAGCCTTAACTGCTACTTGATCCTCTGGGGCTGCAGGGCACAGACGGCCCTGTGGACTCCACCTCGGATCCTGTGAGCCTAATAAATCTCCTGGTATAACTATATATCCATTTTCCATCGATCCTGTTTCTCTAGAGAACCCTAACTAACACAGGACAGGAGTTCAGTGTTTTGCTGGGGAGGGAAGCAGGCCTCGCACCCAGAAATGGACCAGCTTTTCCCTGGAAAGCCCCAATACCTCTCGCTAAAATTCTCGTTTTTAGTTTAATTGTGAGATAACACTGGCTCACAAGCTGAGTCTGAAAAACCCAGAGTTGGCCGGGGAAAGAAGCGACGGACAGAGGTAGCAAAGAGCACGCTGAGCACCGAGATAGATACTGGCAACCCTAACT
The DNA here is from genome assembly GCA_004026905.1 of Hystrix cristata. Lineage (NCBI taxonomy): Eukaryota > Metazoa > Chordata > Mammalia > Rodentia > Hystricidae > Hystrix > Hystrix cristata. Next base: position 60,131 of record PVJO010006094.1, read on the forward strand.
GCTCACTATTCGTTCACGCTTGCTGGGCGTGTACTGTGTACCAGACACTGTGCTGGGTGCTGATGAGCAAAACCCTTAATCTGACCATGGAAAAGGGAATAAAGACACCATCCCTAGAATTACTTATCCATGAATTAGAGAAATCAGTACCCAAAGCTACGTTACAGGCGTTGGTCTAAATTCTTCCCATGTACAGTTTAGACTATAAATATAAAGTATGTTATTTTATTTCTAGTTTATAGACAGGCAAACTGAGACTTGGAAAGATTGAGTTAAGGTGGCCATGCTCCACAGCTCGCCAGTGTGAAGCCCGGGCTCAGATTCCTGCAGTCTGACGCCCACCCACACTTCCTTACTGACTCCCAGGCGCTTCCCCACACACAGTCCCAAGATGACTGGCTCCGGATCTTCAGGAATGCAGGATCAAAATGCAGACAAGTAGTGCACACCTGTAATCCCAGCATTGTGGGAAGCTGAGGCAGGAGGATCACAAGTTAGAGCCCGTCCTGGGCAATTTAGCAATTTGGTGAGACCCTGTCTCAAAATAAAAGATGTAAAAAGGGCTAAGGATGTAGCTCAGTGCCAAGGACCTGGGTTCAATCCCCAGTGCAGCCAAAAGGAGAAGAAAAAAATCAGATTCCCAGGCCTGTGGCTGAAGACCCAGAATCGCGACAGAAAAGGGGAGCCTGGAAATCCCCACTTAAAACTGCTCGCTCAGGTAACTAGATGTACAGTAAAGTGAGTGACCACAGTGCTCAATGGTGTCGCATTCCCATCTTGAGAGCTGATACAATCTCCAGCACCTGCCCTCTCTTCATGCCAATCAATGGGCATAAAAGAAAAGAACAGGATAGGAAGGGAGGGAGGAACTTGCCCCCGGTTGGCTTCTGTTTCAGCTCAGGGCAGGCCAGCACTGAGGTCCCCCCTTCTGGCTTTGGGGCCGCCTCGGTGCACTCCTCCAAAGCTCAGGAGGAGTCAGGGCCCCCCGCTCCGCCCCCAGCCAGGGATTCCTGCTGGATGGTGCAGTTTAGGCAGCCAGCTCCCAGCAAGAGCAGTGAGATGCAGTTTAACTGCGCCCAGGGTCAAACCTGGATGCTGATCCCTCCCGGATTGGGGCACTGCCGCCAGGGCAGCTCCCGTGGGCGGGGCGGTCAGTCTGTCTGCAGATGAGGCGACTCAAGACAGCACAAGCAGCAGGGAGGAGGGGCAGAGACCGCAGGGAACAGTCTGGGGATGGGGCTGTGGGGTCCTCCAGGGGACACTGCTGCTTGTTCTCAAGCACATCACGGGGTCTCGGTCTCTTCATTTGTAAAAGGAAGACACTGTTATTATTAGCAGGCTATTAATGCTGTCATTTATGCCTTATTGAACACTTTCTGTGCGTCACTGTCCTGAGGCAGTCAGTCCATCTTTGTTACAAATGTCTGTGAAGTCATTTTGCCCCTTTGACACTGACAAATGAAGGAAACGAGCTGTGAGCTGGTTAAGAAACTTGCCAGTGTTTTCCAGCAGGGACCTGCAAAGCCAGGATTTGATCCCAGTCTGCCTTGTGCCAAAGCTTGTCCCGATACTATCCATAGCTTCTCCAATGTCCCTTCTACTTCCGTTTTCTATGACTGTTTGCCCCACACAGGAACTGTTCATGGTTTCAAAGACAATATCAACCGCCACCGTCTCCCCAGCACCACAGTCTAAACCTCCGTGGCCGAAACGCCAGTCCGTCCTTATGTCCCGCAGGAAGTCAGCAAAGATCTAGCCTGCGGCTCTGTCGTGGAAGACCACCACCAGTCACTCCACCAGGGCCCCAGCGGTGTGCAGCAAACAGACGGACAGCAGCTCAGCTACACGCCAGCCGGAACGCAGGGTCCAGGGCTGCCATTTGCCTCCCAGTATCCAAACCTGGTGGGGGTGGGAGGGCTTCTGTGGGTGGATAGGGACTTTCAAGCATCACAGGACTTTCCGAAAAGCCCCGACCCCTAACCCCACCTCCCACCATACGCCCCTCATTCACACCTACGTCTGTTTTTCAAATAAGCCACGCTCATTCCTAACTCAGGGCCTTTGCACTGGCTGCGACCACTGCTGAAGATACTATTCCTTCTTCTTCTATGGGGTCCAGTCTCAGACCCTGATTCCCTCCTCAGGGAGGCCTTTCCTGACCACTCCATATAAGCAGCATTCCGAACCAATCCCTACCCATCACCTCTTACTGCATAACTTCCTTCATGGTTCCTAACACCATCTGAGATGCCCTTTCTTACTATTTACTGATGTGCTTGCTGGAGAAGTGCTTGACCCGTGGTTGACTCAGTGACTAGGTGCGGAATAAATGGATAAATGCATGAATAAATGGGAAATCTTACTTTGTTCCGTAATAAGAATCCAGGAAACTGGGAGCTGAGGATTTAGCTCAGTGGTTAAAACGCTTGCCCTGGAAGCACAAGGCCCTGAGTTCGATCCCTGGCACCGAAAAAAAAAAAAAAAAAAAAGAATCCAGGAAACTATATTCACAAGTGCACTCCTTGTTCTGGTTAACAAAGGTAGAGAGCACAAAAAATAACGGCATGTTTGTTAAGAACTTAACAACCTCTCAGCAGCTATATCCACACACATTGCTGGGCACCATTCCAAAGCTAAAAGGCACTAATTGCTTTTATATTAAGAGGTGGGAGCACGGGCCCTCGTGTCCCTGAGTCCTGATGGTCTGCGAGATTAGATTGGCTACTGTGTTAATTGGTCATCTCACACAGCCAATTTGGGGTTCTTTCTGCATGTCTGGGAAGTGACAGGCTCCTATACAGAGAAGCTAGGTCCCAGGGAAGGCTGTGGGCATGTGAGGGTGCGTGCACACACGTGTGTGCGCATACAGGCAGCCCCACGCCAGAAAGGGTTAACCTGCAGTCAGGCTGTCCAAGCACAGGGCCCGAAGCTGGCCCAGGAATGGGCGGGGAGGGCCTGGAGGGTGGGGTGGCTGGGTTGGCACCAGCTGCCTCCTCTACCACAGGAGAGCAGATGCATGCCTAGCTGGACAGAGGGTTGTGAACTCCGGTTGCCTTTACGAATGGCTGCAAAAGCCCACACCTGGAAATCACGCCCTGCCTGCCCCTCCGCGGCAGGTTGCATGTGGGAGACGCTCTGGTCATCAGAGCAATGAGCCGGGGGAGAGCAGTTCGCCAGCCCACCAGCACCGGCTAGGAAGCAGGGGCGAGGATGGACCTGGTGGACAGCCTTCTTGTGAATGGGAGCAACATCACGCCTCCCTGCGAGCTCGGCTTTGAAAATGAGACACTTTTCTGCTTGGATCAGCCCCAGCCTTCCAAAGGTAGGTGCCAGAGGCTATTATTTTAATTTGAGAAAACTCCTGAGTTGAGGGGAGCAATCTGCCCAGGCAAAGCTGATAAAGAAAACATAACGAAGTCATTGTGAGATGAGGCTGGGCAAAGCCAGCTGCTCAGAAGTTTGGATTAAAAGATCAAAAGCTGACTGGAGTCAAGTAATCTTTCTGTACCCCTCGGGAGAGTTAGGGTTCCACGTGTAGGACTCGGAGAGGACAAAAGCAGTGAGGGGAAGAGCTGAATGTAGTGAGAAAGGAGTACAAGGGTGGCAGCCTGCATTTACAAGCACGACAGAAAAGGTTCTGTCACAAATGGAGCAATCGCCTTTTCTTGGGGTTTCTTGGGGAAACCCAGCATGACGAAGTGATTAAAGCAAAATAATGCTCAGCCTCAAGGCAAGAAAGCCGACACTATTCAGCCCTGTTGTCCTAGAGAAAAAGTGGTATCCCCAGGGATCCTTTCACAAACCAACCTTTCAAAAGCAACTGAATCACCCTGTGCTTTGCTCTGTTTGTTTCTGCAAAATGTTGTCCTTGTGGGACGCAGGTGGGGTCTATGAGGGGGAGGAAGCGGCAGGAAATAACATTCCCTGGGGCACTGAGATTTTCGTATTCTGCTCTCATAACCTGCATCCCGCCCGCTGCCCCGTCCCTGTCCCCCTGCAGAGTGGAAGCCGGCCGTGCAGATCCTCCTGTACTCCTTGATCTTCCTGCTCAGCGTGCTGGGAAACACGCTGGTGATTACAGTGCTGATTCGGAACAGGAGGATGAGGACGGTCACCAACATCTTCCTGCTCTCCCTGGCTGTCAGCGACCTCATGCTCTGCCTCTTCTGCATGCCCTTCAACCTCATCCCCAGCCTGCTCAAGGATTTCATCTTCGGGAGCGCCGTGTGCAAGACCACCACCTACTTCATGGGTAAGCTGCTGCACGGGCTGTTGGCAGGGCTTCCGCTGGCGCCGGACCTTCCCAAACCCCGCTGAGTTCTGAAACGCTCCATATCTGGTTGTGTAGACCTCTATGCAAAGGTGCAGGTGCTGGCTTCGTGGGACGTCAGTCCCTTGTCCCGTGTCAGAAGTCGGGATGGAAACACAGAGCAGGATGGGTATGTCTGCTTCAGCTCAGAGGGAGAAGGGTTCAAAAGTACGAGCGCTCGCCTCACGTGCACAAGGCCCTGGGTTCAATCCCCAGCACCAAAAGCAAACAAAGTGTCTTCAAGTTGTTGTCCTTTCTAGAAGCTAATGGTGGTGTCTTGCTCTCTCCCCGGCTTGGAGTTGGTGAAGGTCGTGGAGCAGCATTCTTTGCTATTGTGCCTCTTATTTGCTTTGCCAACAGAGGCTATTTTTAAACCAGTTTTGTCACAGGTCTAGTTTGTCTTTGCAAGATTCACCTCCCATGTTGTTCCCCAAAATGTCTGGGACCATCATAGGCAAAGGACAAAAGGAGAGTTCACACACACACACACACACACACACACACACACACACACAGAGAACGAAGTCTTTGCCCCTAATGAAGAGTTGAAAATGTGTCTGGGGGCTGTGAGTCACTAATACTGTGAGATCCACAGCTCTCTACTTAGGACAAATTATAATTGCAATAAGAATTGCAAGACCTAATATTTTGTGAGTACTTTTCTGCACCAGATGTCATGCTGAGTGCGTTTGCTCATTTTATCTCCCAGCCACGCTATGGAGTAAATGCAGTTATTCTTGCCTCTCTCCTCAATGAGGAGAGGCGCGGAGAGGTTCAACACACAGGTGATAAATGACACAGCAGGAATTTGAACCAGATTAGCAGCGGCCACCACCATGGTGAACTGCTCGCTTCTGCTGATTGTCATAGTTCTCCTAAAGCACAGGAAAAGCATGTTTCTTGGTTCCCTCTGTCCGCCAAGTTGCCATATTCCTTGCCCGTTCTCAGAACTCGTTGGGAGAGAGGGAAAGGTGAGAAATGGGGGGGGGGCTGTTTTCTTATTTTGACCTGAGCCTTGTGAAATATGCAGCCCTAGGTTGGGTGAGGCAGGCTGCAATGACCAGAAAGCTTTAAGAACCTTTATTTTTTCCAACTGAGGAAGTGGGATCCAGCACAGATAAAATGATGATCAATTACTGACCCTCATGCCAGGGACAAACAACCAAGAACATGTCGCTCCATGTCCAAAGCCTCAGAAAATAATTTTTTTTAAATGAAAAGGATCCTTATTAAATAACAAAGCAATAATAATAACAACTGCCATTGCACAGTGCTTTAGATTTCCAAGGTATATCCATATGTATCTTATTGAATATTATTTGAGGACATAAAAAGAGATTTCAAGTGAATGTTTGCATGGTTACATAATATTGCGAATGCCTGGAATTGTTCCCTTTAAAATGGTTATGTGTTTTGAGTTTTGCCTCAATTTAAAAAAAAATTTAAATGGGGAAAAAAGAAAAACAAGATAATTCTGAAATAGATGTCATACTAACTTTGTTGGATTTCTAATTGTAGGGATTTGGATTCCTTGCTCAATTTTGTGGTCTCTTCAGTACTATTACTAACCTTCATTAAACTCCTTATTTTGCCGAAAAAGGGGGGAGGAGTGTTCTCCTGACAGTGGGTTTGTAGTTACAGGGAATCCATTACACAGAACAAAAATTTGATCGCGTTTGGTCCATTCTCTCGATTCTAAATGTCATCAACTCTTTAGAGCGAAGTCCAGGAAAACATAACCAGCCTTATCCCAGAATATCAGCTTGTATTTAATGGTTTTAGAGTCACAGACTCCTTTAAGACTAAGGAAAGCGAGGTCTGGCCTCACTAAAATAAGTTCAATTTTGTACTTAGTTTCAGAACTTGATTTATAACCATACGCACAGTGAGGTCAGCTTAAGAACTGTTTTCAAACCTATATTAATCCTGAGGTTTGAGAAATCATGGTGAGAAATAATCAAATGGACAGAGTTCATGGCTGAACTCAAAGGAAAACTTCCAAGGAATAAGACATTATAATAAGTATATACACTCAATACAAACAGTAAGGGAAACGAGGCGTGGGTTTTATTACTATGCCCAAATGTATGTTTTTCCATGTGATCTCCTGAAGTTCTGCAGGGAGTGTAATGGCAACACACTCCCTCTTTACAAATACGCAATAGCGGAAGAGAGAACACGAAGACCCTCGTCCCCCTGCCCAGAGAGACTTCAGTTACCACCTAGAGCTTTTTCTCTTCCACCTTTTTTCACTACGTATCTTTTAACAGATTACATTTTAAAATTGAGAGTGTTTCTCTTTTTAAAAAGCAGCATGTAATAGAAATTTTTAGAAAATTAATGCTTCTGGCTTAGACTCCAGTGACCTTTCAGGGTTACAGAGTCCTAGAAAATCCTGCATTTTTCAGGCTGGTTTAACCATGAGGATCACGCGTTTGCATAGCTAGTTTTGATTAGTGCTTTTCTCTAGACTTCTCAAAATCCTTTTCTCTGGGGTAGCAACGTATTTTTATCCCCTTGGTTATTAATTAATGTGCACCTTCAGCCTAAGCAGGAGTTAGATTGCAATCAAAGTTCAATAAACTTATCTGAAAATTGGCAGTAGATGTATTTGCAGATACATTTCCTTAACGGCCTTAAATCCTTTTGGAACAAAGCTGAGACTAAATCATGCCTTTAAAATATACATACACAATATTTCTTTCTCCCTGGAGCATTCCCCTTTGATAGTAAACCCGTACAGATCAGATATGCTTAAAGTCACTGTGCAAATAAACTTGGGATTTCAGCTCTGACATTACCAGCTTCTCTTCTCCCTCCCAGGCACCTCGGTGAGCGTATCCACCTTCAACCTGGTGGCCATATCGCTGGAGAGATACGGCGCAATCTGCAAGCCCTTGCAGTCCCGAGTCTGGCAAACGAAATCGCATGCTTTGAAGGTGATTGCTGCTACCTGGTGCCTGTCCTTTACCATCATGACGCCGTACCCCGTTTATAGCAACTTGGTGCCTTTTACCAAAAGCAACAACCAGACCGGGAATATGTGCCGCTTCCTCCTGCCGAACGATGTTATGCAGCAGTCCTGGTAAGGGGGCATCGTGTTTATTTTTTATACAACTTGATCTAAGTTTGTAATATGAAAAAGTGGAACACCTTGCTCAGAATGGTTGGGAGAGTGTTGTCATGGAGGCTTTTTAAAAAGGGTTATTCTACCCTAGCTCTGCAGTAACAGTGAGAGCAAGCACTTTAATAAAGTGCTGCGTCTTAAATGCCACACATATATCGATTCAACTCTTCCTCCACAAATCCTGTAGTAAGGGAGGTACTATCACCATGTCCATTTTACAGATGAGGAATTGAGGCTCTAAGCAGGGGCAGAGCCTCTGTGCAGAATGCTGCTGGGTGGCTAAGTGGGGACATAGGCTAGGTGGCTTGGAGAGCTGTGATTTTCTACACCTGAAGCCAGAGCTAAGAGTGAGTGCCAGGCATTTCGCGGCTTTTCTTAGAGCTGTCCCTGCTGGGTGACCTTAGCCAAGCCCCCATAACCTGAACTTCAGGTTCCTGGTCTCTGCAAAGAGTCAATTATACAGATTCTTAAGAGCCAAATGATTGGATCGCTACACAGTTTGAATGTATATAAAAATGTCTGTATAAAGGGCAACATGAGTACAGAACGTTTTTAGTAATTCTGAGGATGTTAACAGAAGCAGGGAACTAGACATGCAGAAACCGCTCAAAACTGCAATCGCCTCTGCTTTTTTTGCCTTCCTCATTCATTTCAACCAACGCACACACGCGAGAATTATATTGCAAATGAGACGATATTTCCAAGACTTAAAAAGGAATCTTATTGAAGCATGTCCAATTGCAATGAGAAATGGCCTGGGCACTGTGAGCCTCTGACAGTTTTATGGCTTAATCATGCTACCTTACACATGCCAGACTGCACAAGTGATTTAGGGGCCAGATCATAAAGCAGGAGGCTGTGAATCCTCAGGCGTCAAATGTGTTTAGAGAAAGCATAGCTCTACCCCTCCAGGCGCGAGACTGTGTGTGCCACTGCACAAGCTTTGTGGGTCGTGGAGAAAGGATGCCCGCAAACACCTGTGCGCTGCCCGTGGGTCAGGCGCAGCCAGGTACTATCTTCTATAAACCGATGGGGCTTTCCCACCATCCATGGCTAAGTATTTGATTATTCTCTTGTCACAAAGTCAACAGATTATGAATTTTGGTCCTACAAATACAGGCTCTAGAATCATATTGCTTGGGTTCAAATTCTGCCTCTGCCACTAGCTGTGTGACTTTGGACAAGTTATTCAATCTCTTTAAGTCTAATTTCCTCACCTGTAATAAAGGTATTAGGACAATAGTAGCTACTTCAAAGGTTATTATAGGAGTTAAATGTAGTAATATACGTAAAATGCTTAGCCTAGCAGGTAGCACATAGTGTAAGTCCTCAACGAACATAAGCTCTCATTATTATTACATTTAATTCTGGTATTACCTTTGAGATATAATTCATACACTCTCATTATTTCTTAAGATTTATTATTTATTCTGAGAAGGGGGTCTCCCTATGTTGCCCAAGCAGGCCTTGAACTCCTGGGTTCAAGTGATCCTCCTGCCTCAGCCTCTTGAATATCTGGGACGATAGGTACATGGCTCACACCAGCCTGTTCATTATTTTTAATATGCAAACTTCTTTCTGGCATAGAATTAGGCCAACCTTTTTCTATTTAACTAGTGCTTCATAAGGGTCTTTATCTTGAAAAGGAGTAAAAAATTTTTAACAATTGAACTGCCACACATGGACTTTCCAACAATATTAAACATGAGTAATTAATGTGTCTGCTCAGACCCATTAAAATAAAGATGTGCCCTGTTGCTCTTTCCCATTTGAGTTTGAAGGGTCAGAGTTGCTGGTTATTGGATGTCCTTTAATGTTACCAGGCACACGTTCCTGTTACTCATCCTCTTCCTTATTCCTGGGATCGTGATGATGGTGGCATATGGATTAATCTCCCTGGAACTCTACCAAGGAATAAAATTTGATGCCAGCCGGAAGAAATCCACGAAAGGTAACTATCTTGTAGCTGCACATTTATGCCAGAAGAGTACAGAAGCTGGTTTTCTATCACTTGGATGGCTCTACCAGGAGGGCATACTGGGCATACTGGAGGTGTTTGAAAGTATTCTTCTGGGACCGCATTATAGCATGCAGTCGTGAGTCCCCACCTCTCTGTGGCCTCATCTGAAAAGTGGGGAAATACAGTAATTCCCCGCCAAAGAGTACAGAGGGGATAACAGAAGATAACACACATAACCCAGTTATAAGAGGAGGGCCGCGTGTCCCTCCTTTCTGTAACATTGCAAACAGATCTCCTTCAACCCTCAAAGCCAACTGTGAGGCTGGTCTGTACTTGGGTCTCTCCAAAGGCATTAAAGAGAACAAGCCCAACTTTTTCTTGCTTTCTCTCCCATCTCTCTTCTCTCTCTCACTCCCTCACTGCAGGGCCCACAAAGCCTCACTCCTTTCCATTCACCAAGCCACTAGGCACTAAAGTTGTCCCCGACACCTTTGTTGACGTAACTTTTCCCTTCTCCCACACCACCCTAATCAGCTCTTTACTATGGAGATAATTGAGTTGCTCTGCTTTCTGTGATTTTCCTTGACTTTTTCTCATTATCTAAACTGCTTCTCTGGAAACTTGCAAGTGGGCAAGAGCTTCCCGCTGGGGAGGAGGGGAAAGAAGGGAGAAGAGTGTGAATATTCTTTCTTTTTTCCCCAGTTTTTAAATTCATATATGAATGTGAATATTCATTCTATAATAATTTTCATCCTTATAGTCTTTATACAAGATATTATTTTACTGTATAAATAGATGATTTTATTAGTTTCAAGTAGCTTTTCACTTGAAGCTATGAAGGAGTAGAGATCCCTACTTACCCCGTACGGGTGTGGCACAGCGGGCTGCTGGATGCTCCAGTGCAGATTTGCCTCAGCCTGCTGGGTGGAGGGAGGTGGGGCTCCATGCCCCAGTCCGGCATGACCCACTTGAACAATAAACCGTGTCATTTGCCCATCCAGAAAGGAAGCTGAGCACCAGCAGCGGTGGCCGAATGGAGGACAGTGATGGGTGCTATCTGCAGAAGCCCAAACATTCCAGGAGGCTGGAGCTTCGGCAGCTGTCCCCCGGCAGCACTGGTGGCAGCAGGATCGATCGCATCCGGAGCAGCAGCTCCACCACCAACCTGATGGCCAAGAAGCGGGTGATCCGCATGCTCATCGTCATTGTGGTCCTCTTCTTCCTGTGCTGGATGCCCATCTTCAGCGCCAATGCCTGGCGGGCCTATGACACCGCCTCTGCTGAGCGCCACCTCTCGGGCACGCCCATCTCCTTCATCCTCTTGCTCTCCTATACCTCCTCCTGCGTCAACCCCATCATCTACTGCTTCATGAACAAACGGTTCCGCCTTGGCTTCATGGCCACCTTCCCCTGCCGGCCCAATCCAGGCCCCCCAGGGGTGAGAGGAGAGGTGGGAGAGGAGGAGGAAGGAAGGACCACGAGGGCATCTCTGTCCAGGTACTCGTACAGCCACATGAGCACCTCCGCTCCACCTCTGTGAGCTGGGCCAGGCAGGAAGGAGGCCAGCGGGGAGGAAGAGAGAAGGAAAGGAGAAAGCAGGAGGAGGAAGCAGAAGTGAAGAAGCAAGGCCTGGTTCCCTGTGCGCCTTCTTCATTGTCTGCTTTTGGTCCCTCTTCAGTCCTGGTGAAAAAGCCCTGCCCAGGTGGGGCCATGACTTGGCTTCCACGTAGCTCAGACAGGATATTCTCAGAAATAGTTACCACCAGAGAAACCTCGGCTGGCCAGTGACAGGAGTCTACAGAGTCACACTGCAAACGCAGTTGCCAAGCACATGTTCCAACACAGATGTGGACCCTACAGGGCTTTAGAAAGTTCTGGAACACCCAGGTGAGCGCTCACTCTCCATAGCAACACATCGCTATAGTCTGCTGCTTCTGCTTCTGCAGCGCTGCGGGGGCTGCTTCGTCCCAGGGAGCCCGTCACTCTTGCGTGTACCTCCTGCGGCCACCCGTCTCCCTGGGGTGTTCTGTAGTAAGAAACCAGTCTGGTGTTTTTCCTCTTGAGCTTGGTAGAGGACATTCAGGGGCGTAGGCGTATGTCATCTTCAGAACAACTGCAGCAACGTTGTCTGAAAGGTGGAATTTAACAGAACTCGTGTTTTTACAAAGGAAAGAGATTACAAGGCAAAAGGCTACATGGCAAAGCTATATAATATCTTACTGTAAGGACTAAGTAGCAGACGATACATTGAAAATGTTTCCTGCTTCTCCTTTCTGTGGTGATTTGAAACCTTGTTACTTCACTGCCTCAATTTTATTTCCCATATTTACCTGCACTTCTTCTTTTCCAGGAAGACCTCCAGGTACAAAGGAGAATTGTGAATAATGTGTACCTGGCCAAGGGTCTGGACAGGTTTAGTCAGGCCCAGAAGCAAAACTGGCATAAATGGACTCAGTTAACAAATAGCTTTTGAATGCCAAAACTGTCTATGCTTTTCAATATAGTCAAGTATTAGCTAATAATGTGTTAATTTTATGGATCTGTATAAACTAAACATATGTTCTTTACATATAGGTATACTCCTTGGTATGTTAAGAAAAAAGAATTCTTAATTCAGCAAGTGTTACCCATTTTATATTCCTTCATAAAATAAGGAATTCTGTGTGAACTTTGCAAAATTAATATTGAAACCTCTCTACTCAAAGTTAGAAATCTCCATTTAAACTAAGATATGAGTTATTCAGAAACCAGGCCAGTGCATTTCTAGAATAGTGTGTATCAGTCCAGTCTACCAAGATTTTTTTCTTAAAAACAACATTGTCCAATCTGCTAAAATAAATCAATGTGAGTGCTTTTGACAGAAGTTTGTATAATGGTGTGGAAAGTAAACAAACACAGAGAAAACATAGTTTATAGCTTCCTGCCTCCAAGCACCCGAGAAGTAGGTTATTTTCCTCTTACTTAATTGGGGTCATTTGTATCCACTGATCCAGGCCTGATACTCGGTGTGGTGATTTCAACTCTCATCCTCCAAAATCTCAGTGTGGAAGGGGGAGGGCAGAGTGACAAAGGTGGTGGGATAACAGGTGTCGTGTAATTCAACAAGAAGTGGGCATCACATTTGCTTTCTAGTGGGTAATGGTCACGTGCTAAGGAGAAACCGAGAATGTGACTATTAGAGGGGACTTTTCAAGCCAGACTCTTCCTTCTCTGATCACAATCTTATTTTTTCTTTCACTAACCACCTCAAAGATTTCAAGGTAAAATTTCAACCAATTAAAATGTGCACTGCTATGACTGTAACGATAAAAGGTGGATGAAATAAAAATGCTATCGATATTTCAGTGTGTCTTACATTATAAATTTCCCACCAGAAGATTAAGTCTTCCCCTCTGACAGTATTAGCATATAAGATAAAATAAATCCCTGCAATTATTGGGAACATCTGGAATTTCCAAAGATGTGTTAACCTAAAAATAAGGTCCCTCAGCTTAGCTAATAAAAATACAGATACCCAACTAATTCTAATTTCAGATAAGCAATGAAAATTTTTTACTACAACTATGTCCCATGCACTAAGAAACATCCTGTATTTCATTTGGCAACCCTACTTTGAAATATTTAAAGAACATCAAAATATAAAGACATCGAGATATAAGGCAATAAAATTCCTCTGCTCATTTAATTTATTGAAGTCTTTCACTTAATGGAAGCCTTTTTTAAAAAGAGGAGGAAAAACTGTTAACTTTCAGATCTGTGTCTGACCTTTGGAAACGTCTGATTTTACTGATTTTTTAAAAAATTTAATATAATGCTATTCTTCTACTTTATTAAAGTAGAAGAATTTCATGCTAAAATAGATTATGAACTGAAGTGGCCAAGGAGTTAAGAAAACAAATGTATCAATTTTGTGGTATTTTCTAGTGGCTTCTGGTAGCTCCCTCCACCACCAGAGTGATAAAGTTAGGGCACTGGAATGGGGACTCGTATCTTTGTCCTTAATTAAATCATGCGTCTCCGTGACTTCTTGTTCCCGCATCACCGTGGTAACCTTTCCTAATAAACCTGTGGTGGTGAAGGAGCAGTGTCTGTTTCTAGGGTTCAGTTACATGCATCCCTGTATGCTTGACAGATGTCCCCTTCCTTCAAGTAAAATGTCATCTGGATGAGTGCCAGTAGCTGTATTTCCCCCAGTGATACCCACAGTGCCCACGGCATAAGTGCTCGATAAACGTTGTGACTGACCACTGAGGTGACTCCTGTGCTTTTGGTGATTTTTCTTTCCACCCACAGCTGTGAGTTTCAGCAAAGCGAGGCTAATTCTTAGGGGAGGGGAGGGGAGGAGAGCAGAATTTCGACAAGCATCTTTCCCCTCTGAGTGTCTGCCCGCTCAAGGTTCTGACGTGTGAGCATCTGCAGCCATCTCTGCCCTTTTTCTCTCCTCTATGTTTGGGGCTCGGGGCTGGGGGTGTGATTGGAATCGAAAATGCTACTAAAGGGAGGGTGCTGTGCCTGTGAGTGGCACTAAGACCCAGGCAGACAAGGGCATCCTTCAGCGTGGCTCTTCCTGCCCTTGTTCTCTTTGAGAACAGTCAAAACTCATTCCCACATTTCTAGCCTAGCTCACTCCTTAGGGCTGATAAATATTATCAAAGCTCATGTGGTTCCCTGAACTGCTCTGTTACAGAGTCTTCCGGGTCTCTTGTTGGGCCAACCCCAACTCATGCTGCATCTGCCATCTCCCTGTGGCTGGCTCTCAGCTCCCCGCCCCAGTTTGACTGGGTGTCGCAGACCTCTCTGGCTTCCTGGCCCCTCTGGTGGCACAGCACAGGCCCGGCCGACAGTCCCCCGCCCGCCAACCCCAGCCTCGGAAGCCCAGCCTCCTTCCTGCCCAGGAAGTGAGGTGGGAAGGTACAAATAATCCAGCTCTGGCATTGGTCATAGCACTTTACAGGTGCTCATAAGTGCTTTAGGGAATGAATGAGTGAATTTGAATGGAGTTGTCCCAGTACAAGTCCTTGCCTGGCCCCTTTGGGGAGGACACAACTTCCCGCCCAGGAGCAGTGTGCAGTAATGATTGTTTTAAGTCAAGCTGACCGAGAAGTCACGTTCTGATTCCCTATGTTCATACATTGTCTAGCAAATCTTCCTTTTGAGACCATTAACCACAAAAGCCACTTGTGCGGGTAAAGAGAATCAAGTCCAGGGATCTGTGCCCCAGTCCCGGTGGCTGTCACTAACTTGCTGCATGGCTCCATACCAGTCGCCTTCCCTCCCAGGGGATCAGGTTTCTCTTGCACAGAATAAGGGATGAGGGACTGGGTTCCACGGCTGAGACTGTGTGACTCAGTGGCTCAGAATCCGCTATCCTTTTTTCACCCCAAGTCCTCCTGCAGCGTCACCGGCTTCCCATTGACTCTGCAGTCGGAGAAGCTCACTGACACTTGAGCGCACAGCAGCCCTGAGGGAGGCCGTCAGGGTGAGGGACAAGAGACCTGGAGAATGTCCAAATTCCGGTCCTTTTTATTTATAGATGGACGATTACACACTTTGCCACGCACAGGAAAGCCAAGAGATAGTACTGGAGACAAACACAAGCCAACTTATCCAGCAGCCTGCGGTATAAAACTTCCTGGTTTCCCTTTCCCTGTTATCTTTTTATCAAGTTCTCCTTCCCCCATGAAATGGGAAGATTATTGTTATCTACAGAGTGTCACTAGGATGCCCGATGTCCCCTGGGACTTACAGTTCACCGTATCAGCAAGAGAACTCATCATCGCATCCCAAGTCTCCCCTGCCCCTAATTCTCCCTCACCACCGCTAATGCTGCCTGCCTCTCCTGCAATCTCAGCCTCAGGATCTGGCTCATCTTTTGGAAGACGGTGCCAGGATTTGGTGAAGAACTTCGGAGACAGAAAGACTTGAATTCACATGCCAAAGCCAACTGGTGGTGGGAGAGCAGGCCTGTTACTCAGTCTCTGAGCCTCAGATCCGCAGCTGTAAGGGCTTACGTCACAGGGTTTTGTGAAAATTAAATAATAGGATATGGATGATTTTAATTTTAGAATGATTTTTAGAAGGATTTTAAACCAGACTTTCCCAGACTCGCGTTGTGGCTGTGGACAAGCAGTGACAAGTTGCCCAACATTCCAAAGAGAGGGATTAGGTGTAACTAATTTGCTGAGGCGGTGGCAGGACACACAGAGGGTGGGATAGAATATCTAACCTGGGGACGGAAGACAAATGTAGAAGAAAAATCAAGCTATTTTCCTGACTGTTCCACACCTTTCAATAAACAAGTTATATATGAAGAGTGTCTCAAAAAACAGTAGGTGCTTAATGAGAGACAGCTGTCATAAGGGAAGTCTAGGACCCTACGTCAGTTCATCTTTTTTGGTTTTTACTGCAAACGCCCTACATAAGAATGACCTTTGTTACTTATAACCCAAAAGGCCACAGCAGTGATACGACTGGCCCCCGGGCCCACTTCGCCCTCCTCTCCACTTCCCTGCCCTCTAGAATCAGATTGGTCTGACCAGCAGAAGGCAAGGGTCTTCTCCTCCCTGCACAAAGCTCCAAGCCTCCCCTTGGCCCAGAAGTCCACTTCTTCAGCATGACACTAAGGTCCCCCAAATGGGGGGAGGGGTCAACCTTCCTCTCTATCAATCGATTGTTTCTTCCTTTAAAAGAGAATGATTTGCCATTCTCCAAGCCCTTCCTTGCACTCACTCAATTTAGGATGCTATCACTTTCTCTTTAGCACTTTCTTAGAAAAGCCCTGCCATTCTTTGTGGCTCAGATCACCTGTTACCTTCCCCATAAAGGCTCTGGGCTCTTCTACCAGAAAAGACTTGTCTCCCACTGAGCTCTGGTAGCACGGGTGTGTGGATTTCTGGTTGCCAAAAACAGCTCATCCCTGCACCACGCTCCTTACTGCTGCCTAATGAAACACCATTATATATAGACACTGGCAGGACTATGCCCAGGGAAGAAAAGTCCAGTTCCAAGGAGTAAATCGGGATGGATCTGTGCTAGACGTGATAATCCCATCCCCTTTTGCTAGTTACTGGTTTAGCAGTAGGCTTATATATCCTCCGGTTGAAAAAAGAAAGCCCTAGTTTGTGGAAAGTTTGCTAATTTCTGTGGTACAAATACTCCTATCGTAGCCAATTTCAAATTATCAACATGACATCATTTGAATGAGCAGCTGGAAACAGACATGGTAGAGAACACTATTTTATACTATTTGTATCGTGCAGGTATAAGAAACATAAATCATCAAGAACGTAGATAATAGCTAAATACAGAAGAATAATTAGGAAGCAGTGTATTTTGAGTACTTATTACCGAGTTTCCTGAAAATCAATCTTGCTTTTCCAAGCCAGTACAAGCCAACACAAACTCACCATTGGTTCTAGCCACTGAAATACAAGGGGCTTGAAGTTTCTGGGCTTATTTGCCAGTGTGTATTACATTATGCTTCAGTAATGAAGAACCTCCAAATCTAGCACTGAGCACCATAAATGAACATGTTCAAAACATATTTTATGGTTTGCCTATTAGATAAACACATTTGATTAGTGGTTTTCAAATTTTCATCCAGAAAAATCTGTTCCTCCTCCCCCATCACTGAACAATTCTGAATGGAAGTGTAAAATGGGAAAGAGATAGTTGTACAACTCTTCTGGATGAAGGAATGGAGCTTTGAGATCCTTCCTCAAAATCCTGGTGGGACGCCTTGGGTTCCACAGAACATAGTTTGAAAACCACTAATTTGAATGCACTTCAAGACCACAATCTGTGGTGCTAAAGCTGCAATATCAGCCCTTTCAGAACTAGCAACGGTTTTAGTTCAGCTTGGCCTCCTGCACAAGTTTAGGACCTTAATTTCCAGATTCACCATGTCCTTGGCTCTGTGGGGTGAGCAGACCACCTTCCATTAGACTCTCAATTACCAGCACCTTCATGCATTATCCAGGCTGCTGCTGGCGTTGCTACACGCTCTCCCTGTGTGGGCTCCTGCCAGAGACGCATTGGCCTGGCGCTTGCTGGCTGAGGGCCTGGGCACTGTTCCGAGCAGCAGCCGGAAGGGATCCCTGCCCCCACCGGGAGTCACTCTTCCCCAGGCTGACTAGTCCCAGCAGTCATCACGCAGGCCGACTGGAGCTTTCCAATCTTCCTGTCAAACAATAAAGGCCCCACTAAGGATGCCTCCCCTGGGAGGATGAATTACCTCTGACCTGAGATCTGTCCCAACATCCTGCCATTTTATCACCTCAGCCCTGACGGGAGTTTTCAAAAGGCCCCGAGACTTCTAGGATACCAGCTCAACCTATCAGCAAGCAGGGAGCCGTTCCCCAGGCCTCCTGCATCCAGAGGCTCAGTTAGTAGCCTACACAGGCATACCAACTGCACAGAGGGGAAGGAGCCCCACAGTCTGTGGTGAAGAATACATGAGCCCCTGTCTCACAGGCCACAGCACTGAGCTCTGGGGAGACCCTGGGGCAGTATTCCAGCAGGCCGCCTGTTGTGGTCTGAAATGTGTCCCCCTAAAACTCTTAAGTTGAATTCATAACACTAACGCCTCAAAATGTGGCTGTATTTGGACATAGGGCTTTCAAAGAGGTGACTAATTTAAAATGAGGTCATTAGCATGAGCCCTAACGTAATCTGACTGATAATTCTTATAAGAAAAGATTGTGACCCACAGAGAGATGGCCATGAGACGAGAGAACAAGAAGGTAGCCATCTGCAATCCAGGAAGAGCGCCCTTCACTGGAAGTCAGCCTGCTGGCACCTTGATTGTGGACTTCCAGCCTCCGGACCACGAGAAAATAAATTTCTGTTGTTTACACTACCCAGCCCGAGGTACTTTATTATGGCAGCCCCAGCAGTGTGATGCACCTGCCTTCCACCAGGGTACAGGGCTCGGAAGGCTGCTGTCACTCCTGAGGTCACAGAAGATGGCACCTCAACAATGCGTCTTCCAGCCAGATACCCAGAGACAAGGAGCAAAGACTCACATCGTTCCTAGATTGATTCTCCCTCAAGAGCTTCTGTCTCCTCTCACCTCTTCCTTAATCTCAGTACCATCCGGAAGGAAGAAGCACAGCTGCAGCAAGAAAACAGCCAGCTGGGGCAAATAAACAAAGAAGGGCAGGCGAGAACTCCGTGGCCAAGGGGCGGAGCCTGGGGGCCTGGGGCCTAAGCAGCAGGTGTTTCCCCGGGCGACTTCCAGGTGTGGGCTTGCCAGACAGAACACAAAATGCCACTTTGATCTGAATTTCAGACATGCAGTGAATAATTTCTCAGGATAAACATGTCCTGGGCAGTGGATTTTTATTTGCTAAATCTGCATAGACCTGGGGCAGCGAGGAAGAAGGACTGAGAGACGAGACACTGAATTGCTCAGGCAGTGCAGTGCGGGCTGCACACACGGAGGCCATGAGCAGACGGTCCCCCGATAGCTGCCAAAGCCCTGGACAGCGAGTCTCTGTCACTTTCCTCCCCCGCAGCCCCTCATTTGGAGCCAAGTCAAAGGATCTCAGATGGGTCTGTTTCCTATCACGGCTGAAATGAATTACCACAAAATTAGCGGCTGAAAACAACACAGGTTTGTTATATCCTAGTTCCGAAAGTCAGAAGTCTGATGTGAGTCTCACTGGGATAAAATTAAGGTGTCAGAGGGACTGTGTCCTGGAAATTCCGGGGAGAACCCATCTCTTAAGCTTTTCTGGCTTCTGGAGACTGCCCGTATTCCTTCGCTCCTGACCTCTCCCTCCATCTTCAAGGCCATCAGAGTAGCGTCTCCACATCTCTCCTCCCCACCCCTTCACTGTCATCTCCTGCTCTCTTTCTCTCCCACCTCCCTTTTCTAAAGTCTCTTGTGATCACATTGCTGCCCTGGAAAATGGTACCATTTCCACAGGTACCGTTAGGAATCAGGATGGGACATCTTTGGGGCCATTATTCTACTGACCAAACCATTCTCCTGCTGTCAAGGTGGCAGATGGTAAGAAAAAAACATCGTCTGTGGCTGTGGATATATACAAAAACAATGAAGGCAAATCAAGGTTCTGAGCCCGGGGGTGCTGAGATACCAGTACAAACATAGAGGGCTAAAAGCAAGGAGCTGGTACTAGCAGATGGTATATAGATTTGAATCTAAAATACATGGATGCACTCAAATAATGCACCCCAAAGGGCCAGGCTCCCCCATCTGCCCTGGGAGAACGTTTTTGTTTCTCTAAGACTGCCTTAATATTGCTTGCAACTATCAGTTTGGGTCACAACACACTACGCTTCCTCTCACAGTCACAGCTCTAGGGCAGCCACGGGCCCTGCACCCTCTTAGCCACAGTCCTGCAGACAAACATGACAGGAGGGACATACTGCCCCGTTAGAACCTTAATGACCGCAGGACTGCTACACTAGGGCTGCTGTAACTGCGGGCCCAGACTGGGTGGCTTCAAGAGGAGAAGCGTATTGCCTGGCAGTCCCGGAGGCCGAGATGGAGCAGTCAGCAGAGCTGGCTCCTTCCCAGGGCTGGCAGGGCCCCTCCAGTCCACTCCCCAGCTCTAGTGCTGGCCGGCCATCTTTGGTGATCCCTGGTTTGGGAAGCACCTTTCCACCGCTCCTTCCGGCTACACACGGTGTTCTTTCACAGCCTGGCTCCAGGTCCAAATGTTCAAGAGATTTGTCACACTAGATGGGAGCCCACTCTACTGACCTCATCTTAACTAATTACATCTGAATGACTGTATTTTAAAATTAGGTCACATTCCAAAGTACTGAGGCGTTAAGACTTCAACATATGGATTTGGGAGAGACACAATTTAACCTGTAACTGTTTCTTAGAAAATCCAAGTCTAAGTTTCTC
Organism: Hystrix cristata; assembly: GCA_004026905.1. Classification (NCBI taxonomy): domain Eukaryota; kingdom Metazoa; phylum Chordata; class Mammalia; order Rodentia; family Hystricidae; genus Hystrix; species Hystrix cristata. The sequence goes on from PVJO010006094.1 coordinate 80,406, forward strand.
AGTTCTCTGTGACATAGACCTGAATCACTGTACCCATGAAGCATTCAGCGGAAGGAGGACTCTGATTCCTAAAGTGCACACAGCCCCTGGTCACGCAGTTCAGGTCATGATGCAACTTCCACTGTATCCACTTCCTTCCTGTCCCTCAGCTCCTGGCGGAGGTGGGGGGATTATTTTACGGTTGAGATCTTAAGAGATCAAGGACCTTGTCAAAAGCCGTGTCACCAGAGAGAGCAGAGCAGGAAGCCACACCCCTGGGACATGTGCATCCACTAGGAGTTTTAGAAGAGGGAAATGTTGCTGGGGATGGTGGAAGTGCTGCCAGCCAGGAGACAAGTGGTGGTGGAAAGGATTGGTAGGCATCCAGGGCCTGTGGGGAGGCCAGCTCCAGAGACAGATGCAGCCTACGTTGGTGTAGACACAAGGAAAGTAGGTCTCAGGTTACGGGTGAACCTACAGCTTAGCATTTGCCATTCAAAGCTCCCAGCTGCCATACCACCCTGATCTTTGGAAGTACAGGTCCCTCTTGATATAAATACTTCCCCCAGACCAAAGCAGTGGTGCAGGGATTCCCTGGGAAAAGTAGGGGAAGGGAAAGAGCATTGGCTCATAATAGGCCCACTGCTCTTACCCACTGTGATCAAGTAACCAGCACCAATCAGGGAAGCTGCCCACCATGGTCCTCGGTTCACACTTCTGTCCTTCACACTGAGGCTCGAATGGGAGTGGCTAGATTGCAGGATAAGGCCAAAGGTGAGAGGCTTGTGCATGTGCACTACACAGCAAACAGGCAAACGGGTTTAGGTTCTGCTGCTATCCATTTTGATCCTCCAATTTCTTATTTTTAGCTCAGCCATAACTAAATACATTTACTAATTACTGTATAAAAATAACCTTTATTACTGAGTTTCCTGTGGCAAAGATAATCTCATTATGGTGATTCTGAAACCCTAGCTCCTGGCCCCTGAGGCCTTGTTTGTGCGAGGGGAGTCTGTAGTCAGATGCGCTACACAACGGCTGGTGTTTGTGTGGAGGGAGTGGCGTGGACACCAATATCCAAGCCAAGCACTGATAGGTCCAAGAAAGGGAAATGGACTCTGATCTGTTTTATCCCGTGGAACAGAGTAAGTGGCACTGGTGTCCTGGAGTTGTGGGTGAAATTGGAGGCACATTTAAGAGCGGGAGCCCTCTGCACAATAAAATTGCAGTGCATGGGAAAGGATTGAGGAATAAGGGTAACGTGATCTAAAGACCCTGAACCCTAAGTGAGACTCAACTGTCCTACCTCTACAAGGACCCGAGGAAGTACAAAGAGAGTAATGCAGTGAGGCAGGTGGTGGGATCGGTAAAGATGGCCTTCGATTCCCCAGGCCGCCTGTGGAAGATGCAATATTGTTCAGCAAATATGTCATCTCTAAACACCACTGCTGCCACCCCTACGAGAAGCGTACCTTTACTTGCCCTGTAGGTAAAGAACTTGACTCTGTGATTTGCTTCAGTCAAAAGAATGGGGGTGAAAGTGACAGTGGGCAAGTTTTGAGGCTATGGGGGCATTGTTGCCACTCACACTCGGATTTCAGCTGGTCTAAGAAGGGTGAAAGGCACATGGACCAGATCTGGCCCTCATGTGCTGCTTGGCACTGACTCCAGCATTCATGCTTAATGTATGTCACTGACATTGGATAATTTGTTATGCACCACAGCTGACTGACACATGGCCCTTTCCTTGTTCTGGTTACATCTCTCTCTGTGTACCTCCCATGCTTATTCCTCTGCCTTCTCCCTACGAAAACTTTTCAACCTAAAGGTCTTGGACGAACCCTTACTTCTTAGACTGAATTTCTGCAGATTTTTCTCTTCCAAACATAAGCATGTTCCAAATCACTTATCTCTTGGCAGAAAGAATGACTTTGCTATTCTCAGCAATTAGCAAACAGATGAGAATGGCATTTACAGGTGAGGGACATCTTTCCTGGGTCTCTTGATTTCACACTCACGGCAGCCTGGGGTAAGGCAGATCCCGGCATATTTTAGGAAGTTTCAAAATCCTGCAGAAAGGACTCTGCAGAAGCCATGCGTCTGTCTCATCCTCTTGCTTGCTCAGAGAAGGTGGAGGAATGATGGCATTTCTACCTGGTGTATGGGGACTTCTCTCCACCCGTCCTTCCCTCCAGGTTTGGCCATATCCCGAGTCCAACTGGCAGTGTGAGTTCGAAGATGATTAATGTTAGTCAAAGGCTCCGGAGAATCTCTCTGGGCCCTTCTGTTTATTAAATAAAAAAGCCCATGTTTAAATATAATGTCAAAGGTATGACACAGCCCAGCATGATCCAAGGCAGACTGTCAGCTTTAGCCTTGAGTAACTAGATGTTCTTCAAATTTTGACTTCTGGGCTTACAACGGCTGACGATTTTCCAGGAAGGCCTAAACTGCTCAAGGAAGAGGTCAGCACAGGCCAGCGCGGCCCATCCATTTCTTTCCATCAACTCTTCTTAATGGCAGTGGCTTTTGTGTCGGGGTGCAAGACACAGTGAGGTCACTAATGTGCCCTGCAGAAGGCATCTGTCCCTGCCAGCCTGGCCTGGGCTAGAGGGCGTCACTCGGCTCCCCTGTCAGCCCCAACCTCTGTGTTCATTTGTTCTTCACCTTCATAAACAGTTACTAGCAGCTCCCTGTGCTGGCTCAGCTCCAGGAGCTGGGACACACGGAGCATGGGACAAGGACACCGGAGGTGGAGACAGAGAAAATACACGGGTCAGGACAAAGGTGGTCTGATGAGAGGACCAACAGAAAGATAAGGCAGGGGATGTGACATGATATGACTCATTTGGATAAAAAGGGTTGCGTCCCATGTAGGTAAAGGGGCTAGGAGAGCGGCATAGACGGTACATGGCTCACCCTCTGATGGATGCTTTCTGCGCACTTAGTAGCCATTAACTACCTCAGCCCGCATGGCAGTCCTGGGGGGTGAGGATTCTTGCCTCCCCTCTTATGGGCGCGAAAAGCGATGCACAGAGAAGTTCGGTAACATGGCCTCCGCCACACAGCTAATAAGAGGAAGGAGCTGAGGCCTGGGCACCAGGAAGGGCCACCCCAAAAAGGTCTTGGAAAGAGTGTTCCAGACTCAGGACAGGAAGATCATCACAGTCCTGTAGGCAAGGGGCGAAGGAGGCGTGGACCAGGTGGCAGCAAGGGATGTGGCGAGAGGCAGCAGCTCAGGAGCCCTTTTCACTGGGCGTCACTTCTTTAATATTCACACTTCCTGCTGAACTGGACACTCCATGAGGGCCAGTGCTTCACCTTCTCCACATATGACCCTAATACTTAGTATGGTGTTTAATTCACAGCTTTCTTTAATAATTCTCTTTGGATTACTTAATTAGTTAAACAATTAACCAACGAGCATCGGACCAGCCTGATGTGGGCTTGAATCCCAAGTCTTTCACCTGTTAACTGTTCAACTCGACTCCATGCAAAGCCCAGTCCTTCCAGTGAGTGACACAATCCCACTGTAGAATCTAAAGTTGAAAGGAACCACATCCTATTAAGAGGCTTTTGCCCATCAAGAGAAATCACCAATAGAATGGAGTGAAAACCCACGGACTGGGAAAAAATTTTTGCCACCTGTCCCTCAGACAAAGGTCTAACATCTAGAATATATAAAGAACTCAAAAAAACAAACTCCCCAAATTTAAAGACCCAATTCAAAAATGGGCATCTGAAATGAATAAACATGTCTCAGATGAAGAAATAAAAATAGCAAATAAATATATGAAAAAGTGTTCCACATCACTGGTCATTTGAGAGATACAAATCAAAACAAAACTAAGATTCCATCTCACTCCAGAAAGAATAGCTATTATCAAAAACTCAACCAATAACAAAGGCTGGTGGAGCTGTAGGGGAAAAGGAACCCTCCTCCACTGTTAGTGGGAATGTAGAATGGTCCAACCACTGTGGAAATCAGTGTGGAGATTCCTCAGAAAACTACAACTAGAGGTTCCGTTTGACCCAGCTATTCCTCTGCTTGGTATCTTCCCAGAAGAATTACAATCATCATACCGCAGCGATATATGCACAACCATGTTCATAGCAGCACAATTTGTAATAGCTAAGTCTTGGAAACAACCTAAATGCCCAACAACTAATGAATGGCTAAAGAAGATGTGGTTTTTCTACACAATGGAGTACTACTCTGCCATAAAAAAGGATAAACTAGAGACATCTGTAGGTAAATGAGAGAGAGAACACCATGAGAATATACTCTTAAGTGAAATAAGTCAGACACTCATAAGTACACATCGAATTGTTTCTCTGATATGAGAAAATATAAATGTAAATAAGGACAAAGATGAATAATAGATATTACATAAAAAAGATAGTATTCAAAAGAGAGGAGAATTAGGTAGGGAGAAGGGGAAAAGAAGAAAGGGAAAAAGAAAAGAAAGAAGAAAGGGAAAAAATGGAAAAATGTAAATAAACCTGTTCTAAATAGGGAAGGGTGGGGGAACAGAAGGGAAGGGTGGGGAAGAGGGGGGAAAACAAAGATGTATCATGTACAGGTACAAAATAACCATGTTGAATATGATCATTATGTATACAGTGTACCAATACATGTTCTTGGTAAAAAATTTTTAAAAATATATAAAAAAATAAAGTTGAAAGGGACCCTAAGCCCCTATTATTCAAAGTGTGGTCCAAGGACCAGCCCCGTGGCGTCCACAGGAACTTGTTAGAAGTAAACTCAGACTTCGCCACAGACCCACCAGAGCAGAATGTCACACCTGGTGACCTGCTTATGTACTAAGCACATCTCACACCTCCGGGGAAGTCTGATCATCAGGAAGGAAGAAAGCTGGGATAGCCTGCTCTAGTCCAGGCCCCAGGGCCATTGTATTGTCCTAAACACTTGAATACCAGCTCTCTACTGCCTGGTGCTTGGGGCCTGGGGCTCATGCACAGCCGCCAATTCCCCTACATGTCTTGGGCACTGGGCACTTCCGGCTGGGCCTCTGATGAGCTGACAGCCCTCCCAGCGCGTGGCTGGCTTAGACCTATCGGCCGGGCTGGGGAGGGTACGTGACAGCCTGGCCCTGCCCGCACACCGCCTGGGTCCCTGCTGCCTGTGGAGGTGCCCTCTCTCCTGTACAGGCCTCCTGCCCACCACTGCCCTGAGGAACACACTGGAGCAGGAGCCTGTTGTGGAAGGCGGCCTCCTTTTGGTTCCTCCTAAGCAACCTCTTAAGATAGAAGTATCAGCCAGGATAAATTCTTCCCAAACTGCCAAGCATTTTCCAGCGCCATCAAGACCCATTAGTCTACTGAGAGCTCATGATGGAATAACAATTTGTTTCTGTGATGCAACCTTCCAGAGCTGAGTTTTCTTTATTAGTTGATGCAACAGTCACTGTAGTGAGCTACAGAACTTGCTTCTTATTCCTGACACCTGTTCCCAGTTGGTATGGTCAGGGAAACTGGACTAAGACCGTCTTTCCTACATCTCTGTAACACTTTGCTTTGCTCCTCGGTGCTCCTACTTTGTAAGCATCACTACAGACCGCTTGTACAGGAGTTTAGCTAATGATGGGGTAAGAGGTAACTCTTGTCATGGTGCCGACCATCTGCCATGACCACCTCACCTGGCACAAAAGTGGGCGTGTCGCTCAGCTTTCTGTCACTGTGACAAAATCCCTGAGAGAATCAACTGAATAAGGGAAAAAGTTTATTTTGGCTCATGGTTTCAGTGCACATTTGCTTGGCCCCATTGCTTTGGGCCAGGAGGAGCATAGTACATAATGGTGGGAGCATGTGACAAAGGAAGATGGCTCACTTCATCTTGCCAGCAAGCAAAGAGAAACAGTAGAGGGCCAAAGTGCCAATAACCCCTTTGAGGCCATGCCCAGTGACCTCACTTCCTCCCACTTCAGCGCCCAGTGACCTCACTTCCTCCCACTTCAGCGCCCAGTGACCTCACTTCCTCCCACTTCAGCGCCCAGTGACCTCACTTCCTCCCACTTCAGCCCCACTTCAGCCCCACTTCCTCCCACTTCAGCCCCACCTCTTAAAGGTCACACCACCTCCCAATAGCACACAGGATGGGAGAAAGCCTTATATGTGTGGGCCTTTGGTGGACACATAAAAACCATAGCAGTGGGCATTCGATGCACATTTCTTACTAAACACCGTAAAGCCTGTTGGTCTGAAAGGACTTTATAAAGATATTCGTTATGATAAGGATTGGTGGACATACTTTTATGTTTCTATCGAAAGCTCTTCAAATCTAAACTGTGCTGGAGCTAACTTGAATGCTGTGTTGAATCAAATAAGAAAACCTATTTCCCAGCCAAGTTCAAACTTGCTGCCATCTACTGGCCAACACATAGCATGAGCTTTGTCTATGTGGATTTAGATCTTAACTGAACCTACGTGAAGGTCACCAGAAGATTACGGAAACTTAATCTACTCTAAAAACTTGACAGTAGGCTATTTTCAAATAAATGAATACAAAGTTTTGTTTGGGATTAATAGTGTTCTTAAGTCTTAAACTAGAGTTCAAAGAATTTCCGATCAATAAATTATGCTCAACTCTCTCATTGCTGGCATGCGCATGTGTGTGAGGAATGCTGAGGAGGACAACAGCGCCCTGCACACTGCCTCCTCCTGGCATGTGACAGAAAGTCCTTGCCCAACAAGTTGAGTGCCTCAGAGAGAAAACACGCAGACACATAGGCCCCCTTAAGGCTTTCATTTCAGAGCACATCCATGACTCACTGTGCCTCCGGAATGGCCATCGAGAAATTGACGGTTCTGGAGTGGATCCTGATTTTCACCCAGAAATGGACCCAAAGTCTAGATGGGGATTCTTCAGACTGATGAGAGCTGCCACATGATCGCAGAACTGGCAAGGATCACTGGCAAAGATCACTGCTCTCCTCCCTGTCCCTCTCTCCCAATGTGACCTGTTGGGTCACCCTCACACAGCTCATTCACTCTACAAATTCACCCAATCACCATGTATGGAGCCTTCACAGACACTGTTCTAGGCTCAGGGAATATGGTAGTGGAAATGCTTGATGTTTCCCTTCTGTGGGTCGTGCCTGCTGGAAAGAAAAGCAATAAGCAAGTCCACAAATGCACAACGAGCAAGCCAAGTGCCATGCAGAAAATAAAGGAGGGGTAAGACAAAGAAGGAATGAGCCAGGGGGAGGGAGGAGAGAGAATCATTAGGGTGGATACCATGGCTTGGATAAGCGGTCCCCACAGGTCTGCGTATTGAGAGCTTGGTCAACAGCCCATGGTATTCTTGGGAAGTGGAACTTTTAAGAAATTGGGCCTAGCAAGAGGAAGCTAGGTCACTGGGGTCATGGGCTTGAAGGGGATATTGGGATCCTCCCCCTCCCTCTTTCTGTTTTATTGTCCTGGCCATGAAATGAACAAGATTCCTCCACCTTGCACTTCCTTTATCATGTTCTACCTCATCGTGGGTCCAAAAGCAGAGGAGCCAAGTGACTGTGGATTCAAACCTCCAAAACTGAGTCAAAATCAACCTTTCCTCTTTTTAAGTTGATTATCTCAGCTGTTTTGTCACAGCAATGAAAAGCTGACTAACGCAGTGGTCATCTTTGACAGATGATACCTGAGCAGACACTTAAATGAGGAGAGTGACATGGGTGTGCAAAGACCCTGAGAAGAGCAATTCAGGCACGGGGGACAGTGGGCATGAAGGCACAGGGATAGGAAGCTCTTGGCCTGCTAAGGGAACCAAAGGAAAATGTTTCAGGCACATGGCCGAGATTCACCTCAGCAAAGATCCTAAGAAGACCTACTATTATCTCATTTTTGTAGATCAAATAACTAAGGATCAGAGAGAGAGTAAATCACTCACCCAAGGTCATCCAGCTGGCAAACAAAAGAGCCAGGCAAGGGACCCAGGAAGCCAGACTATGGAATCCAGGCTCTTAAAGAACTAGCATTGATATACTAAGAAGTAAGTGCCATCTATGACCTGAAAGAGTTGGGTGGGAAGGACTGAGTACAGCATGGAAGGTAGATCCCAGCCAAACCTGTTTTTGTGGATAAGAGGTGGTTTTCCTTTCCTCTGTGGACTCTTGTAGAACAGAAGCTTTCAGAAAGGGGTGTACCAGCTGATGAGAAGGGAAATGAGGTCCTAGAGTGTGTCTCCATGGGTCTCCAGTGAAGTGTGTGTGTGTGTGTGTGTGCGCACGCACGCACGCTTCTCCGGACTATAGGGACAGTCGCACTTGGCCTATCAGTTTAAATTCATCCCCATCTGAGACCCATGTTCCCTAACCATCCAGTCTGTTGAAGTCTGGGTTCTTTGTCGTAGAGGACTGGCACCTCCCACCATCCCTGCCTGCTTCGACTCAAGGTCAAAGTGCCAGCAAAGGGAATGCAGCTCTGGGCTTCCAGAAGTGAAGAGCAAGAGAGTTGAGCTGTCCATGTGGGCAGAGCAGGTGCCCCACAGAGAGCAGGGTGAGGCTTTCCTTCCCTGGTGTCCTGAGCGAGGGCAGCCCTGGGTGCGGGAGGTAGGGGCAGAAGAGTCATGCCTGAGCTTCCTAGTCACATCCCAGACCTCACAGTTCCTGAGGACAGTGACAACATCTGTCTCACACTCTTCTTCTCAGCACCGAGCTGGTGTCCTGGAGGGTAGCGGGCAATCCCTAAGTAGGTGCTCTGTAGCATGCGATGTTCTATTGGAAACTTCAGTTCGCAGGGACAGAAAATTCCTGATTCCAGTCAGAAGAAGAGGTGCTGGCTGGTAATGGAAAGTCAAGATCTAGACCTACCTGGCTTTTTATTCAACCTGGACCGAAGGTGTGATGGTGACCCTGGCACTCCAGGTGTCTACATATCTCTTAAGGTAGAGCTCTTGTTGTATTTTTTTATTCTTAGGTAAGAGTGGCAGGAGTTTTTCAGCCTTCAGGGTTCACACTGAGGGGGCTGCCAGAGTCCAGGCAATCACCCTGATTGGACCACCTTATTTTGTAATATGAGCCCTGAACCAATCACCATGGGAGGAAAAATGGAGTGTTTTGATTGGCTTACAACTGGCTCATAAACCCTACTCAGATCCCTGATGTAGACCCCAAACTAACTGAAAAGATTAGCAGTGGGGGAAGAGAAGACACCCAGTGAGAATCTAGGGCTATGTGGTAAAGAAGGAGGGAGGGATAATAGGGAGAAAATACAAATGATTTCAACTGCAAAGACATGGAGATGATAGTAACAACAATTTGATAGAGAGCTAATTTTGGCCAGGTGAGAGCTTTGCAAGTATTAATGCAATCCTCATCGCACTCCTGTGGGTAGGTAGGATCATTAGTTCACTCTTCACAGATGAAGCACAGAAAGGTTGAATAACTTGCCCAAAGTTACAGTAAAACAAACAACAACAACAAAATGTGGTAGATCCAGCAATCGAACCCAAGTACCCAGCTACAAAGTTCCTGCTCTTCACTACAAGATATGCGAAGACTGAAGAGGGAGACTAGAAGGGAAACAAATTAGTGGGTTGCATTCTGCAGGTGGAAAACCAGTACCAAACAGAGCCCCTATGCATAGTGAGTGCTCACTAAATACTTGTCAAATGAAGATATAGGATGGATAATACGAAACGGGGTGATAGATCTTCTGCAAATGGGTAGAGACCAAGAGATGGGGAGATAAGAGAACATAAAAAAGAATTAAGATGTGTTACGTACATGTACCAGCTCCCTACAAGGTAATCATTATTGACTGCAAACATGTTCTAACAAAATTAAAATTAAAAAAAGAAAACAGGGGCTGGGGATTTAACTCAGTGGTTAGAGTGCTTGCCTTGCAAGCACAAGACCCTGCGTTCGATCCCCGGCACCCAAATAAAAAAATAAATAAAAAGAAAGAAAAAAGAAAACAAAACAAAAAATACAAAAAGAGTACACTCATTTCATCCATGTTTGCTTCATATCCTCAGACAACAGTGACTCAGTTTGTAGGAGAGCACTGTGCACTCCTTCCTTGTCCTGTCTGAGGCTCAGCATGGGTGCCTACGTTTCTATTTTTAGGGGAAAAGCAGCAAATGGTGGGGATTACAAGAACTATGTGCTCCTCTCCACCTCAGGGAGGAATCTCAGTCTTTCGCTGACCTCAAATTTTTAACCTGGGCAGCAATTCCAGAAACTCCTTTCCTGAGAGAGCTCCGTAACATTTCCTGTCTTCATCTTTCTGGGAAATCTTGCTCAAAAGTCTGTGTCTACACGATGTGTGGAACGCTGGACAGGGGTTGCAGGTGCTGATGCTGTAGACTACGGGCCTCAGTGGGAACCTGGCTGACACAGGAGGGCCTTGGAGCACAAGGACTCTGACACAGGGAAAGGCCTGCAGCTTCCTGGAGGGAGTGCTCCCCTGGCCGGGGTGTCCGTCCAGAACCACATGGGCATTGCCCAAGTGTGAAATTAGCAGCATTGCAGGCCAGGGCTTTTCCGTTTAGTAATCCCTGCACCTGGTCCTTAGCTATATCACCAAGGGTAGGAGTATTACACACAGCAGTCATTCATTCATTCATTCATTCGTTCATTTCCTTCTTTGCCACTGCACTCATGCTAGTCTGAGCACTTACCAAGTGTTACTTAATCACCCTTCCGGGTGCTAAGGATTTGAAAAAAGATGGACCAAGATTTTCACCCCTCCCATTCTCCCAAGAGACCTGCTCATTCTCTCATATGCTCTAGAACACCGATGATCTGGTGATGTGGAATAGATTTAAGAGAAAGAGAGGTGATGCCATTTTTATTTTGGAACATCGCAGTGGCTTGCATGGAAAATCAGAGTGGGTGAGGGGACAGCAGAAGTGATGGAGAAGAAGTGACAGAGGCCTGGGTCAGACGATGGTCTTGGAAAGAGAAGGCCATGGGCAGAAGCGGGAAACACTCAGGATGCAAGTCAACACCATGGGTGGCTGTGGAAGCAGAGCAGATTCACAAATGCATTTTTCACTCACTCCCCTCCCATCCAGGACAATTCTAAAACAGCCTTAGGCCTTGGTCCAGGCACTTGTACTTCGTCACATGCTTATAAAATACCCACATCCTACATGAAATAAGAGTTTTGTAGTCCAAAAAGTCAAAAGGATTTTTATAGTTTCGCCTTTCCAATTATTTAGCTGCATGTCTATTTTATATATTTAGTTTAAAAATGGCCACAGTTCCTTGACAATTATCAGATATATCCAAAAATCCTAGTCTGGTAAGAAAATCTAATCTACAAATTTTTAAAAAATTTTTATTAGTACATGTTTCCAGTATATAATAATTACATTCATCAGGGGTTTGGCACCTGTCTATAACTTATCTTTTTTTTGTTTTGTTTTTTTGTTTAGTTTTTTGGTGCCAGGGATCGAACTCAGGACCTTGTACTTGCAAAGCAAGCACTGTAACCACTGAGCTAAATCCCCAGCCCCTCTATATCTTTTTTATTTTTTTTTTTATTTTTTTTTTAACCTGTCTCAATCCTTCAAATTTAATGAAACAAGCTCACTGGCATTTATATACATTTGTTCAATTCAGCTACCTTGACAACTGTATCTTCAAGTGACCTCAAAGGTTAAATTTGACTTTTTTTTTTTTTAATTTTTTTATTATTTTTTACCAAGAACATGTATTGGTACATTGCATACATAATGATCATAATCAACATGGTTATTTTGTACCTGTACATGATACATCTTGGTTTTCCCCCCTCTTCCCCCCTTCCCCTCCCCTCCCTTCCATTCACCCACCCCTCCCTATTTGCAATAAGTGTAACTACACTTT
>PVJO010006095.1:0-42603 GCA_004026905.1 Hystrix cristata
CTCATGAGTGTCCGATTTATTTCACTTAAGAGTATGTTCTCAAGAAACATCCATTTATATATGAATGACTCTAGTTTATCCTTTTTTATGGCAGTGTAGTACTCCATAGTGTAGAAAAACCACATTTTCTTTAGCCATTCGTTGGTTGTTGGACATTTAGGTTGTTTCCAAGACTTAGCTATTACAAATTGTGTTGCTAAGAAATGAATTTTTAAAGGAATGAAACACGTTACACCCCGCAGGCTTTGATGGTATAATGTGTGCTCATACATTAATAACACGGATAAACCTTAAAAATATTACACTAAGTGAAACAAAAGACCACACATATTGCAAGATTCCGTTATGTCAAGTGTCCAGAACAGATAAATCCAGAGAAAGAAGTAAGTTATTGATTGCCACAAACCAAGGAAAGAGGGAGTGTACTGTGAGGACTAAAAGTTACAAAGATTTTTTGGGGAAGCAATGAAAATATTCTAGAGGTTGCTTGACCTTTTAGTAAATACACTGAATGCCATCAAACTGCACACATTAGAAGAGTTAATTCTGTCTTAATTCCAATCAAAATACCAATAACATACTTCACAGAATTAGAGAAAACAATCATGAAATTCATCTGGAACCAGAAGAGACCAAGAATACCAAAAACAATCCTGGGCAACAGGATATAAGGCAGGGAGCATCCCAATCCCCGACTTGAAATTATCCCATAAAGCTATGGTGATTAAAACAGCATGGTATGGGCATGAAGACACCCAAAGCCCAATGGAACAGGCTAGAAGATGCGGAAACAATTCCAAACACATTCAAATACCTCATCTTTGACAAAGGAGCCAAACACCCTCCCTGGAAGAAAGATAGCCTCTTTAATGAATGGTGCTGGAAAAATTGGCTTGCCACATGCTGAAAACTAAAACTAGATACATGTCTCTCACCATATACTAAGATAAAATCAAAGTGGATCAAAGATCTAAACACTAAAACAGAAACACTGAATCTACTGGAGAATAGAATAGGAAGAACTTTCAAAGACATAGGTGTAGGAAAAAAATTTATGAACAGAACCCAGACTGCATGGGAAACAATACGAAGAATCAGTGCTTGGGACCACACCCTGTTAAAAGGCTTTTGCACAACAAAGAAATCACCAATAGAGCGGGGCGGAAACCCACAGACTGGGAAAAGATTTTTGCCAGCTGCCTCTCAGACAAAGGTCTAACATCTAGAATATATAAAGAACTAAAAAAAAATCAAACCTCCCAAATTTAAAGACCTTATCCAAAAATGAGCATCTGAAATGAACAAACATTTCTCAGATGAAGAAATAAAAATAGCAAATAAATATATGAAAAAGTGTTCAACATCATTGGTCATTCAAGAGATGCAAATCAAAACAACACTAAGATTCCATCTCACTCCAGAAAGAACAGCTATTTTCAAGAAAACAACCAATAAGAAATGCTGGCAGGGCTGCGGGGAAAAAAGGAACCCTCCTCCACTGTTGGTGGGACTGTAGATTGGTCCAGCCTCTGTGGAAATCAGTGTGGAGATTCCTCAGAAAACTCCACCTAGAGGTTCCAGCTGGTAACCCAGCTATTCCTCTGCTTGGTATCTTCCCAGAAGAATTAAAATCATCATACCACAGCGATATATGCACAACCATGTTCGTATCAACACAATTTGTAATAGCTAAGTTTTGGAAACAACCTAAATCCCCAACAACTAATGAATGACTAAAGATGTGGTTTTTCTACACAAAGGAGTACTACTCTGTCATAAAAAAGATAGACTAGAAACATTTGTAGGTAAATGGATGTACCTTGAGAACATACTCTTAAGTGAAATAAGTCAGACACTCATCAATGCACATCAAATTGTTTCTCTGATATAAGAAACCATAAGTGTAAATAAGAACAAAGAGGTACAGTAGATATTATGTTAAAAAAAAAAGATAGTATTCAAAAGAGAAGAGAACTAGATAGGGAGAAGGGAAAAAAGAAGGAAGGAAAAAAGAAAAGAAAGGAGAAAGGGGAAAAATGTAAAAATGTAAGTAAACCTGCTGCAAATAGGGAAGCGTGGAGGAATGGAAGGGAGGAGAGGGGAAGGGGGGGAACCAAGATATATCATGTACAGGTACAAAATAACCATGTTGAATATGATCGTTGTGTATACAATGTACCAATAGGTGTTCTTGGTCAAAAAAAAAAAAAACAAGAAGTTGGTTGTGTTCTGTAGGTTAGGGTTAAAAACAAAAAAAGAAAAAGAAAAAGAATCATCGTCAAGTCTGGAGAATGTGGGTACCAACTGGGATGGCAGAGACATTTACTCTGCACAATGACAGAGTCCCTGCCTCACAGACAGAACAGTGAGCTGGTGCCACAGTTCTCAAATTTTAGGTTTTAGAATTCTCTGGAAGGCTTATTTTCACGACTTGCTGGTTACCTCCCCAGAGATTTGTTCTTTCTTACTTTCTTTCTTTCTTTCTTTCTTTCTTTCTTTCTTTCTTTCTTTGAGACAGAGTCTTGCTAAACTGACCAAGCTGGGCTCTACCTCAGGATCCTCCTGCCTTTGCCTCCCAGAACACAGGGATTAGAGGCGTGAGCCACCACACCCTGCTCAGAGTTTCTGATTCAGCGAGTGAAGCCTAAGAATTTACATTTCTAAATCCTCAAGTGATGCTGTTGGTCCCTGGCTCAGACTTTGAGAATGATGTCATGCAAAGTATTCTCTGTATAGCCCCAGAGCAAGGGCTCAACGTCACACAAGCACATTGCAATTATTCCCATAACCTACATCCTGATAGTCCAGACTAGGGACATTATCTTGTTTTCCAGTTGGGCAAACCAAGGCCTCAAAAAAGTAGTGACCACTGGGGGTCAAGAGAAGGACAGGACATGGCAGAGCTGGGAATCTAGGCTGAAGGCTCTTCCGTGGGACTAGAGGGAGCCCACTGCCCCCCTGAATCCCGCATAGTCAGCAACGCCAGCCCTGCAACCTCTCACTGCGTTCCTGGCGAACGCCTTCTACTCTCCAGCCCCTCTGAGGTTGTACCCGGGTCTGCTCAGCCTGGCCCTGGATCTGCTTCCCTCTCGATCTTCCTTCAGCTCCCTGTGCTGCTCTGGGATCCAGGCCTTAGCCCCAGCAGGTGGAGTTCAGGTAAGACAGGCCGGGCCAAGTCACGGAAGGCACAGTCCTGAGGTCTGCAAAGAGGTACCCCAGAGGCACTCACAAGTAACCCCCAAGCGCTCACACAAGCCACTGTGCATTGGCGTCTCCTTTGCTCCTGCGCCTTGTACAGAAAGTGGTTTCCCAGGGGCGACCTGCAGAACAAAGGCCCCAATACCCGGCCTTTCACCTTCCCATTCAAAGGTTACCTGGGCACTCATTCTGCACCAGAGTGTTCTGGGCTTTGGAAATACAGTTTGGGATTAAACCCCAATTACTGGAGCTCCCAGTGAGAATGGGCCGGCAACTCTGACCCCGAGCAGTCATCACGGGGTGTGTCCGAGGTCCCCTAGCCACAGCCCAGTTTTCATCCACCCTCAAGGGCAGCTTGCCGTTAAAGTGGTTTCCCACGTTGTTTTGGTTCTCTAGTTCCAAGACCGGGACCAGAGGCAGCAACGCCTCCCAGCGGTGGACAGACACCCCTGTCAGGAGGCCAGACGGCCAGAGAGGTGCCGGCCAGGAGGAACACAGGCCCAGCAGCTACAAGAAGCTTAATTACCAAGACGAGGCGTGAGAAGAACTGCTCATAAACACAATGGTCTCCCTTAAAGGCAGTGCCCTCGCCACATTTCAGCAATTCTAAGGAACCCAATTTTTCATATTTGAGATCTCCGGCAGCGGGTGTGTCTTCAATAGCTGTTGGCAGGGCCCGCTGGAGGAGCTGTCATTGCCTGCCCATGCTGAACATCCAGTCTGCAGGGGTTTCTGTGGCTTGGAAGAAACCCCTGGAGACAATAGGAGAGTGTTCTTTCAAGTTCTAGAAACCAGCAGGCGCAGGGTTGTGGGTACAGGGCAGGGGAGGCTGGAAGCAGCGTGTTGAGCAGCGTTCCTCACCGGGGAGTCGCAAGCGGCTACTGCGCAATGGCCCAGCCGGCACCAGTGGCTCTTCGCCACCTGGGGAACTTTTAGGAAACACTGAATCGAGAGGGGCAGGGAGGCCAGGGAGCCTGCGAGGCCCCCGAAATCACTCTCCTGACTCTCTGGGAGCACCCACCGAGCTGTGCTGGTAAACCAGCGTTGTAGCGTTGTTGGCCAATTTCCATGGTGTAAATACTCTCACGATGGCTGATTTTAAGCCAACGGTTTAAAAATGGGTTTGCAAAATTCCTGAATATTTAACAATAGGTCTTTGTCGCGCTAGAGTGAGCTGGCTCCAGCCCGTCATGGATTGTGGACCTGTGTATTCACATGGGTAGAGTATCAAGTACCCTTACGCTTTGTGGACTTTTTTTTATACATAAGCTCTGCCTCAATAAAATACACAGAGAGAGAGAAAGAGAGATCTTTGTCACCAACACTTGGCTGGCACCGAGTACAATAATACATGAAAAAGCACAGGCTCTTACTACTGAGTCAGACTTTGAATGTTAATGTGAAGTTTATTTTCACATAAATTTAGTCTCATACAAATTTATTTTCATACAAATTTTCCTTTTCTACATGGACAAGAATGAGATTATATACACATGCACACATACATAATGCATCTAAATCTAAAGCAGTTCTTTTAATAAGAATAAAATAAGCAATCCTAAGTGCTAGCCATCGCATCTTGCTTTGTATTTCCTAGAGTATGCGTAATACTAGTGAGTCTATGTTCTGCGAACTCCTAGATTTGTTAGGATAGAAGAATACATAGTTTCAACTACACTTTATGGGTATTTTCAAGACTGCTTGCAACACTGAGCCAGGAGTCAAGACCAAGAGAAGCTCCAGGTCTAGGTTTCTTATGGGGTGACCTCGGACAAGGCAGTCGTCTTCCCTAAGTCTCTTTTCCCTACTTCTAAAATAGGGATAATAATTAATACCTGTTCATGGGCTGTTGTGAAAATGCGAGAGACACTGTGTGCACAGTGATTGATGACGTGCCTCACTCGAGCAGCTAATATTATTGTCATTGCCTCGCCTTTCTGAGTCTCCCCTGTAGAGCAGACCCAAATCCCAGCTTTGCTGGGATGACCCGCTGAACTAGAGGACGACACAGCACTCGGCACGCTGGAAAGCGCTCTGCCGATTTAAGGACGGTCCGCAGACTGCACAAGGTAGACACAGAAGCAGCACCACGATGGGGCGTATCACCCACGACTGAGGCACCGCGAGGCTCAAGCCCCACTTCCGCATGTGGGAACATCTGTCCATCTGCGGCCAGACCTGCCATCCCCGCCTGGCCTCGTGGTCACGTCAGAATGGAGAAGTGACCTCCTCATCTGCAGGGGGCTGATATAAGGCTTGCGACAGGGGGCGGGACCAGGCCCCAGCAGCCGAGCGGGAAACATTCCCGTGAAGCTGTCCTGTGATCACCCTGCTGCCCGGTTGCCCTGCAGCAAGACCATGTGGCCGAGTTAAGGAGCTTGGCCTCCCAGCCGGAAGAGGCTGAGTGAGATCATGGCACTGCCACTCACAGGTCGAGTGGCCTTGGGACTCCCCTCTGCGCCTCACACTCTCCAGCTAGGAAATAGGGACAGTCATTCCTGCGTTCGGGTTGTTAGAACTGTTGTTAGACACTTGGTGAATTATTAGCTAACGCAGCAGGCTGTGGGCGCCGGGGTGAACATCTCTGTAGCTTGGCAAAGTCAAGTTCACTAAGCGCCACACCCGATGAATCAGGTAAGACAGACCGGAAAGTCCACATTTAACACAGCGATCAATGCTAAGTAGAGAAGAGAGTGTGGATGCTACGGAAGGACACAGGCCATTGCCATCCAACACAGGCAAATGGAAGATTTCCTGGGAATGCTACATCTCCTCAGATGGTAGAAGTGAGCTGAGCATTAGAGAATGGGGACGTTCCCAACAGATGACAGCGTGAAGCCACAGGCGAAAGGCCTCCTGCTCCAGAGGCAAACCCCTCATCTCTAGGTTGAAGCCACAGGGAAATCAGTATTTCTTCCTCATTCTGAAGTAAATGCTCCTACCAGGCAGGCTGTAGCTGCTTCCTCCAGTTACACAGGGAGCTCCCTGGCACCGAAACATCCATATAAACTGTCCCTGGGCCAGCCGCGGGCCTCGCACCTCCATGCATCCCTCCCTGTGCCACAGGGGCCTGACCCCTGCGGGCTGTATTCCCAGGTTTCCTCCGTAGCCGGCTGCGTTCCAGCAGGTTAGGCCAAGGCGAACAGCTCGGGGAGGAGGTGGGCACCCAAGGAGACAAGCTAATGCATTCTCCCGTCCCTCCCGCCTCAGGAGGTCCCCAGCAGTGGCATGGCTCAAGAGCCCCAGAGCCTGGGCTCTGCTAAGCCCACCTGCTCCCCTGGTCCCACCATCCAGGGGTGGTGGCGGTTTCCCAGAGTGATCTCCACATCGACTCATCCTCCCCACTGTGACTTCCCATAACCTGTGTAGCTCACCCACCGCCTCTGGTCCTGTCTAGAACACCCAGGCTTTCTTTTTCCTGCTTAGATCGTGTCCTTCCTGATGCTGCTGTGACAGGAAGTCCAGTATGAACAGAAGTCTGATCTGGAAGGTCCTTTGCAAGCCTGACACTCTGGGTTTAGCTTTAGGGGACCCAGGCATCCACCTCCCTTTCCCACCCAATCGCCAACTTCCCTCTAGGGGGCAGTAGACAGGCCAGCTCCACCCAAGCTGGCAAAGGTCAGGGAGCAGAAATTTAATACATACACATACACGCACACACACACACACACACACACACACACACACACACACACGCATGCACAAGAAGAGCCCAACAGCCTATCCGTGGTTCCCCAGAACAGACAGCCCCAGTTCCCAAAGACAGGGAAGAACTGCCCAGAGAGCTGAGCACACGCCCTTGCCCAGTATTTTCCAGACTGCATACCCCTTGCATGCCAGGAAAGGCTTCCAGAACCTTTTGGGCCAAAATCCCCATTCAAGGGCCAGGAAACTGAGGCTCAGACAGGACAAGTGACTGTCTCAAAGCCTCAAGCAGGAAGCAAGCAGCAGAGCAGGAAAAGGAAGCAAGCAGCAGAGCTGAGCTGGCACTCAGATCTTTGACTCCTGGCCAGTGTCCTTTGTCCCCTCCCACATCATGCTGTCCCTGGCCCAGCATCACAGGAAACAGGCTCTGGGGTGCACTGGTGAGACTGGACATCAGGACAGGCTTTGGGAGGGCAGCTCACCAGGTGCCCTGTGGTTGGGGACTGTGGGGCCCAACAAGGCTGCTTTGGGGGCCACCGCTTAGGAATGTTGCCATGAACGTTGTACATCTGTACAAAACACTAAAGTAATGTATGTCCTTCAGTCCATCAGTGGAAAGCACGACGTGGCTGTTCCCTGTACTTCTGAGCGGCAGGCAGACTGACGACTGACGAGGCCTGCTCTGCTCTCCTGGGCCTGTTTTCATGGAGGAGATCACATGCCAAGCAAAAAGAAAAGCCTCTGTGGTGACCAGAATCAGGGTGGGACTGAGGGTCTGAACAAAAACAAACTTGCCTTTCAGCATAAACCCTTTATACTATTTGCAGGGTTGCCATGGGCTGGGTGATGTTCCAAGAGTCAAGAAAGTTGCTTAAATACTTAAATGAAATAAAAATCAAAATTTTAAAAATACTAAAAGCCTTCAAAAATAAAGGTCGGGCATGATGGTGCACACCTGTAATCCAAGCTAATCAGGAGGCTGAGACAGGAGTACCACTAGACCAAAGTCAGTCTGGACAACTTACTGAGATTCTGTCTCAAAAATAAAAAGGGATGGGGATGTAGTTCAGTGGTAGAATGCTTCTCTAAAACATGCGAGGCCCTGGGTTCAATCCTTAGTGCCGAAGAAAAAGAATGAGCGAGGTAAATTACAGGTGCTGCCATGGAAACGCGGCCTTGGCATCAGGACCAGCAGCAGCAGAGGTCCGTGAAGGTCCCACATCCCCCTGACGACAGAGGTTAAGATCTGGGGAGTGCAGAGAGGAAAGAGGCTTTGCTTTTCCTCTATACATTTCTGAATTATTTCATAATTTTATAATGAACTTGTTTTATTTTTGTCATTAAAAGAAGAGTGGAATAAAACCTATTTTTGGTTAAGAAAAAAAAAATAGGAAGGGAGGGAGGGAGTCAAAAGAAAAGAGCAAAAAAAACCTAACCCCTGTGGTTGGCTGGGGTCTTGGGTCTCCTGGTCTGTGGCCGGTGCAGCTGGGCCCTCCTCAGGCTGAGAAGAAGGGCACAGCCAGGCCCCCAGCTGCACACTGCGGACAGCTATGCCTGTGCTTTTAGGACAGCCAGAGAGAGACAGAGAGAGACAGAGGGAGGGCATCCACAAGGCCACGCTGCATAACAAGGACCCCAAAGGGCCCTCTATCTCATCAGCATTCTGCTCCCAGAACCTCAAGCTCAGCCTCCCATGGAAGAAGGACCTAGACAAACTGAGAGGATTGTGAGGAGGGAGGTACAAGGGCCCTGCAGTATCACGGAGGAAATGGCTGGAGGGACCAGAGAGGAGACCCCAGCAGCTGCAGGCAGATGACGTGAAATGCGATGTGCTTCCTGCTCTTCCAAGAAGAAGGACAGGAACCACAGAAGGAGCTCTCCAGTGTACCAAGCCGGGCTCCAGAGCAGAAGGAACTGCCAACACACCGCCTAGGGTGGCACAAGCTCCTTCGAGGAGCAAGGCGTGAGAGAGATCTGTCGGGGCCTGGGCTGCCGCTGGGGCCAGCGAGACCCTGGTGCATAGATTCCTACAAGGGTTTGGGCTTGGCTACTGTTGGGGAAGGGGCTGGACCCAAGAGCACAATTGCTATTTCTTTGGAACGTAATGTCACTGAGTGTGGCCAATCCAAGAGGCACATGGCTGCCCTATTTGTTCACACTCCCGGGAAGGCCCAGGCTGTTTGCCGCCCCAGCTCAGGCTCCCTCGTTCCCTACACCATGCACAAGGCTAGCGATGGAGGAGCAGCTCCCCACAGGGGACACGGCTCCCTTCTGTGACCCAGAACCAGAAGGCCCATCTGACCAGCCTTCTGGGCAGGTCCCAGACACCTCTCAGAGGAAGGGCTCCAGACTGGATGAACAGGGTCACAGACCTCATCCAGCCACCTGCCTTTAGCTCTCCTGTCTTACAGCTAAGATGGCAGAGGCTCAGAGAGGTTGAGTGACCTGCCCAACACCACAGCCCACAAGACCAGCACACCAGGGCTCACCCGCCCCACAGCGGTAAGGATGAAGCTGGCTCTCGAGCAACAAGCGTGGGACGGCACTGGGGAATGACATGCTGGGAAGACCCATCTCACCACGGACCACAGCCAGTGGGTGCCATGGGGCCTTTGGGGTTTCTGAGGCTGTGAGGCCCCAGGACACCCAGCGTGAACCCCTGCCTCTGCCGGAGGTTCTCCTTGAGTCCCTCCTGCAAACCGGTTCCTGGGCCTCTGTGAGCCCTCTCCAGGCCCCCAGCACAGCCATCCCAACCACCTCTGGGCCAAGCCACATGGTCCCGCATCTGTGGCCAGCAGGCTCCTCTGGCCCCCTTGCTTCTCTCTGCCTTTCTCACACCCTGCTCCAGCCCCTGGATCCTGCCCGGCCTCCATCAGAGCTGCCTCAGCAGAAAGACAGGGCAGCGCCTCACCTTCCCGCTCCCCCTGGCTCTTCCCCCTGCCTCCTGCGCTGTCCCAAGCACGTCCTGCTCTTGAGAGTAGGGACACAGGCACAGCTGACAGACCCTCACCCTGCACCGCCCCCACCTTCCTCTGCTGTCCCTGTCCCAAGCACCCAGCCTCAACCATAGCACGTCCCATCAAGGGCAATTCCTCACCCCTTTCATAGGTAAGCAAACTGAGGTGCAGGGAGGTGAAAGTGGCAGAGCTGGGGTGCAAGCCCGGGTCTTTCTGATGCCAAACCCCCTGTACTCTCACATGGTGTCATGAGTGCTGTCCCCGGTGACACGCTTTGCCAGGTCTCCCCCATGTGGAGCAGCCACTCTGAATCCCTCTCCTGCCTGCCACGGTATGGCTGTGACCAGTGTCTGCTTAGGGGCTGGATCAGCAGACTCTGTTTCCGCCTTTCTGCAGGAGTCTGGGCACAATAATCCCCCTCCCAGCTGCAACAGGGCAGGAGTCTAATAAACGAAGACTATTGCTAATCTTATTTCATTTATACACAGATACTAAATTATTGTCAGTACAAAAGCAGACCCTCAGTACATTCCCGTAACAAGAAATTTAAATGGCAAATAAAACTCAATGTCCATCGCCTCACGACGTGTGCGTTTGGGAAGCGGTTTCCAGGCCTTTTAATCTTTGTGGAATGTTTTCCCTCCTGCCACCTACCTTTTTTTAAAAAATGATACAGAGGAGTGAACGCAGGGCTTTTGCACTGAGCTATAGCCCCAGTACTTTTTTTTAATTAGATAGAGTCTTGCTAATTTGCTAAGTTGCCCAGGCTAAGTTCAAACTTGCGCTCCTCCGGCCTCCGCTTCCCAGAGTGCTGGGATTACCAGCCTTGCCACCACGGCCGGCTCCACCTTCTGCTTCGGCTTTCGTATGACGTGCACTGGGCAAGCGACACCCTGTTTTGCAGGGGTCTCAGAGGACCGGGACCCCAGCACCCGGCTCCTGGGCACAGGGAAATGGGAAAACAGGGGAAGCGGGGAACAGTCAACAGTGCTCAGACCCCATTAAAAAGGCCCCCAAACTCGAAGGTCATTTCCTCCCGCACGGTGCATGTATTTATCTTATAGTTCTGGCCAAACACAGCAGAGAAACCCAGGCTGGAGAGCAGGGAGGCCAGGAAAGAAAAAGGAAAAAAGAAAACAGCGTGAAGTGGTGTTTTATGAGCGGCATTAAACCCCGTCACACAATGAACCAGCAGCGCTAACCAGGACGACTCCGGAAAGTCTAGGGAAGGGAGGTGGGGTCGGCGCGGATGCGGCGCGTGTGGGCTTGCACACACACAGGTACACACGCACACCCACGTGCACAGAAAGGCAGCCGCTCTGAGAAGGTGGAGGAAGAACCGTAACCTGCAGGCTGAGCCTCTCCACCGGTCCCGGGAGGGCCCCAGGCAGAGCCTTCACAGTCTGGAGTCCCAGGCTCAGGGCAAGACACGGCCACTGTGGGTGCTCAGCTTTGCCCCCCACAACTCCTCAGGGTCCTGCTCGCCTGCAGGTGCCCCTGAGTCCCCCTTCCTTGTCCCAATTGTCTCCTCCCACTGGGCCTAGGAGTTGGACCTGGCACAAGAGGTGGCCTCTCACAATCACACGTGCACACACACACACACACAAGGACTCACACTTGGGTGCTCTTGCACACATGCACACACTCTTGTGCACACTCACGTGCATGCACCACTTTAATTTCTTTTCCTCTGGGGGACATCTCGATCCACCACCTGCAGGTTGCCTGTGACCCTCTCTGTTTCTCACAAGGGCCGGCCCTCACCCCCAGGGCTCCGAGGGGTCTCCCCATACTCAGAACCTTTCAAGGCTTGCCCTACAGTGCCAGGGAGTGGTCTCTCCTCCCAGTCTCCATTACCACAGAGGGGCCTTAGGGGCCTACATGAGGGGTGGAGAGGGTAGAAGGCCTCGCAAGTGGGAGCTGGAGCAGCCGGGGAGTGAGAGCGTCCGTGAGTGTTGGCCAGAGGCCTTCCCCAGAGGAGGGAGTTTGGGGAGCCTTGCCCAGTACTCACCAAAATGGCAGGAAAGGAGAAGGAAAATAAAAAGACAAACAAGGCCCCAGAGGCTGGGGTCAGTGCATCCACGCTGAACATGGCGGAGGGAAACGTGGATTTGGGCAGTGGGAGGGTAGACAGAGGTGGCCTTGGAAGATACCCAGTGTGCACTTAGCCTTGCATGGAAGCTGTGCCTCAAACTTCAACCCGGGCACACCAGGGACCCCTGGGAGCCTCGGTTTCCCCTCAGTCTCTGGGAGCTCCCTCCCCATGCTGTCTTCCTCCCTCCTGCCTCCCCTCTCCTTCCAGACACTGCCATGAGCCTCTGTGGGTGGCAGCAGCTGAGAATTCCTCCCTCCAAAACAAACAAGCCAAAAGGGCTCACCACCTAAGTGTCTTTTTGGGTCGCTGCCTAATCTCCACTAAGCCCGGCCTGGTTTCTCTGAGGCCTAGGTGTACAAAAACATCACCTGACCTGGCGGTCGGCGGGCCACAAGAAGAACTGTGCTGAGGAAACGGAGTGCGGCAAGTCTGAGGTGACTGAGTGTCCATCCGAGCCACGGCACCCCGTGGTGGTTGTGTCAGAGCAGACCTGAGCTCTGCCCCGGGGAGCAGCCATCATGGGCCTCAGCTCTGTGAGATCGCACCTGGGGCAGTAGTGGTAATTGTCCACTGTCTGAAGGATGGGCCAGTGGGACGGCGTGGGCTGCTGTTCTCGGGATCTGACACTTGCCAGGTTCATCTGCTCCTTTGGGCACTGTGAGCCCCGGCGGGCCCATCAGCCCACCCAGGCCTGAGCAGAGGGCCGTGGCCAGGGTGAGAAGGGCCAGCAGCACTGCCCCATTTTCTGGAGGTGCTGAAGGCAAGTCATGGTCCCCAGCTTGCCCAGCATCACTCCACTGGCCAAAAAAGCCAGAACTTCCTCCCTGCCAACTGCACTCTGGGTCTGCAGCCTCAGGAAGGGAGACAGGTGAGCCGGACCTGTGTGGTCCAAGACAGGGTTCCTGGTGCCTTCCTGACCCCCTTGTGCACCCCACATGGCACAGTTTCTGCCTTTGGAGACTTAAAGGTCAGCAAACCGTCACTGACAGAGGCTGAGACAGGCCTGGATTTCCATATGCTTTGCCATCTGGTGGTTCTGTTTGAGGCAAGGTCCCTCTAAATTGCCCAGGCTGGCCTCAGGCTGTCACACTGCCCTGGAGCCACACCTTAGAACTCTGAAAATAAGTGGCCCAACACCCTGGAAGCGACACACCCACATGTGAACAGAGGCAGATCTGGGGCGTGAAATTGCGGGTAATATGTATTTCCTTCTTTGTACTTTCCCACAGTTTCCAAATTTTTCTACGGTGAACATGCATCGCTGTTATAAAGTAGAAAAAATTGCGTACTTTTTTCTTCCTCCAGGAGAAACTACAGACATCTCATCAGCAGTATTCCAGCCTGTGATGTAAACTGCCAACCTTGTTAAGCAAAGAAGGGGAAACGGGAAAGGAGGTGAAGGGGAGACCGACGCTTGCTGGGTGCCTACCATGTGGTGGGTGTGGTGCCAGGAACACTTGATCCATCAGCTCTTTAATCCTCCAATCCTGGAGTTTGGTGCTCTGGCCCCCACTGGACCAATGGGGATACTGAGGCACACACAGAGGCAGTTCAGTCAGCTGCTCTGTAGGTGGTAGAGCTAAAACTGAACCCAAGACCATCTTGAACAAAGCCTTGTCCTCTCTACTTCATCCTGCTGCCTTTCCACAGGTGGCAGGAAATGCCACTTCAAAGCCTGTTTGGTTTAAAGATATCCGGAGGCCCCACCACCCAGGGCCCCATGGAGTCCCCAGCTCTTCACGACACATGGGCTCCTTCGCCGTAGTGTGGCCCACAACAGTGACTAGTGTTTATCGTCTACTGTTTTCTTCAAGACAGAGAATCACTTTCACGTTGTGCATGCAACATCTTGTCTGGCGGTGTTGATACCTAATATAGACAAAGCCAGCATGGACCTGGCTTTCCACTGGCTGGCCAGCAGCACTGAAAATTGTTACTATCTCATACCTGTAATCCGAGCACTTGGGAGGCTGAGGCAGGAGGATCACCGGGAGTTCAAGGCCAGCCTGGACTACACAGCAAGTTCAAGATCAGCCTGAACAACATAGTAAGACCTCATCTCAAACAAACAAACAAAATTATTACTATCTGCTTGGAAGCAATTACCACAGCAGGTTGAGATCCTTTAACTCAGGAATTTCATTCACAGGGATGAATTTCTAAGAACCACTTTAGAAACAGGAAGCTAGATCCAAAGAAATGTTCATGTCAGTGTTAATTACAACAGAAATAATTTATGGCCAACAATGTAATGGGAAATGCTATAAAAAGTGATTTTTTTTACAATGGAGAAATAGTGGTAGCCAACCTCTACGAAGCCCCCAGTGTCCTCCACCTCCTGGTAGTCACATCTTGAGTCACATTTCATTCTAAATGGGGCTCACTCGGTGACCAAAAGATTATGGAAGTGACCAAGTGTGACTACCAAGGAGAGCCCATAAAAGACATTGCAGCTCCTGCCTTGGCTTCTGATCACTCGTTCTGGGGAAAACCAGCTGCCAGGTCATGAAGAATCTCCAGCCACACAGAGAGCTCTGTGCTGATAGTAGCAGAGGCTTCCTGCCAAAGCCATGTGACGGCATCATCTTCATGGAGGAATGTGCTCAAACCTCCACTGGATTGTAGCATACAAGGGATAGACATCTACAGTAGATAGAGGTCACATACAAGGGAACCCTACATCAATGAGAGCGAATGAACTCTTGCTACATTCACAATGTGACAGATTTCGCAAACAGAGTGGTAAGCAAAAGAAGCAGATATCAAAGAGGGTGTGCTTTATGATTATAGTTTGTATCAGAAGTGTCCCCCCAAAAGGCTTCCGTGTTCAGAGGTGGGGCTTTGGGAAGGTGATTAGGTCATGAAGGCACTAATTGCATCAGGACTGATCTGTTGATGAATTTGTAGCTAAATCTTCTGTCAGAGATGGAGCCTGGTTGGAGGAAGTATGTCACTGGGCCATGACCTGTAAGGGTATATTCTTGTCCCCAGCCACTTCTCCTTTCTCTGGCTCTTCTTTGTTCTCTACTTTCTGGTTGCCCTGAGTTGAGCAAGCTTCCACTACTGCTACCTTCCACCATGATGTTTCTGCCTTCAAGCCAGCCAACCATGGACTGGAACCTCTGAAACCATAAACTCAAACAAACATTTCCTCCTTTAAGCTGTGTATGTCAGGCGTTTTGTCTCAGCAACAGAAAGGTGACTAATACTATAATTTTATTGATACAAAGGTCAGAAACAGTCAAAATTAATCCATGTTGTTAGAAGTCAGGGTAGAGGTGACCTTGGCAGGGGGAAATGAGTGTCAGGACAGGTCAGGAGTGCACCCCAGGGACTAGTAATATCCTCTTTCTCAATCTGGGGGCTGTGCTTAGTTAGCAAAAACTCACATCATACATGCACAGTTTGTGTACACCATCCCTGTAGGTGATCACATATTTCAATTAAAAATGTTTTAAATATTTGAATATTGCATATTTTGATAAAAATGTTTCAATTTAAAAGTGCTTTCCAACGATCATTCTGCACTCACTGTATAAAATCTAGACACACATGATCAGGCTGTGTTTGGGGATGACACCAGATGCCCAGGAAAGACCGTACAAATGATTTGCAGCCCCGTAAACCACATGCACACATGGAAGGCAGGATGGAAAAAACGGCACATTTGTGTTGGGAGACAGGGATTCTGGGTAGTTTTTAAATATTCAAATATATCATTTCAGAATGTATTATATTGTCCTGTCAAGAAGAATGAAAAAGGAGAGGTATAATCCATTTTCAGAGGGTGTCCAACTAGAAGTAAAATACAGTCCTCGAAGGAGTAAGCTTTTTATTCACCCAAACATTGGCCACCCAGAATGCCTCTTTCCCAGAGATTTTACAAATCCTTCACGTGTGGTTTCTCTAGCAGAATCGGTTACTGAAACTACCATTTTCATTAAGGCAGAAAAGTGGAGGTCTGCTTGCGAGGTTCGCGGTCCCGCGGGCTTGGAGGAAACTGAGCGAAGCGGAGAGAGAAGGTGTTGGTGACAGGGTGAGCAAACAGAGCTGTGAGTATCAATTTGCTAAGAAGGAAGGAGGAAATTTGCGGGCCTGGACAGCCCTTCCTGGCACTGATAGGATAGAGTCAGAGCAGAAATTCAGGCCTCAAAGCCCCAAACAGCTGCACACTCCAGATGGTGGAGAGGATTCGCCAGCCATGCTGAGCCACGAATCTTGGATTTCCCACCGCAGCTTTCCAGAGTCAGGTTTGTGTTGCTCTTGGTAGCAAACACCCCAATATCCAGGTGTCACGGGGAGGGCACCAGTTCTATTCACAGCCCCTCTATATGCCATCCCCGGTTGGCCCCAATAAGCCCCACCATGCGCCCAGCCAGGGTCCACCTGTGGCCTCTGGACCAAGTCCCCACTGTGTCCTTCACCTGGGAAATCCCTTCACCAACTGATCTTTACATGGCAAAGGGCCTTCTAAACTTCAAAACTGTGGCAGAAACCACAAAGGAAATGCTTGACAGATCTGTGCCACATAAAAATAAGAAGTCCTGGTATGATTAAAACACACAGGCAAAACTAAAAGACAAACAACTGGGAACATGTTTGCAGCAGATACCACAAACAGATGGTTAGAATCCTTCATTTATAAAGAAGCTATATGAATCGACAAAAAAGTCAGATGCCCATGGATTAAAGGGCAAAGGACATTGAAAATAAAAAGCAAATATAAATAGCTGGGACTAGGGAAGTAGCTCGGTGGTAACGGCACATGCTATGAGTGTTCATAAGGCCCTGGGTTAGATCCAAGCACCACAAAAGAAAAGAAAAATATATATATGGCCAATAAACACTTGAGGAGAGGGGAGAAGGCTCAGTCTGTCTTGAACAGCCACAGAAATGCAATGAGAGAACATTAAGTTTAGTTGGCAAAGCGGCTCCTCTCAGTTAGCTGACGTGCAGGAAGGTGGCATTGACTTGGGCACCAGGAATATAAACTGTGAAATATTTCTTCAAGCCACTGGCAATACTGATCAAAGTCCTTTTAAAAAGTTCCTTTCTTTTCTTTTCTTTTCAGTCCACTTTTTAAAAACTACCTAAGAAATGTTCTGGGAGATAATTTGGTGATATTTATCAGTCTCCTTAACATGTCCATACACGGTTGAAGCCTAGATGTTAAAATACAGTCAAAGATGTATGTATAAAGATACTTACCGGGGCCAGGGGTGCTGGCACATGCCTGTAATCCCAGCACTCGGGAGGCTGAGGCAGGAGTATCACCACGAGTTCAAGGCCAGCCTTGGCCACCTAGTGAGACCCTGTTTCAAAAAAGAAGGAAGGATGTCCATTAGGATTCAGTGTGTAACAAGGAAAACAACCCAAAGTCCTGCGGTCAGGGGATGAGGCAACAACAGTGAGTCTTTGCGACCGAAACCATGAGGAAATAGCCTTGCCGAGATGAAGAGTCCCAGATGATGTCAATACAGGAAAATGCTGTAGATATAGGAAATTGGTAGTAGAATGTAAGCTCTAAAAGTCTTAAAACAAATACCTAGCCAGTAGTCTGGGAAAACACTCATATAAGTATGTGGCCTTTGGGGCAAATTTGCATATATGCTCATTTACTCTCTTTACTTTCCAAGCTTCTTTCTTTTGGGGGGTGGGAGGGTGCTGGGGATGGAACTCAGGGCCTTGCTTTTGCTAGGCAAGCACTTCACCCCTTGAGCTAAGTCCCTAACCCCTACTTTCCAAAATTTCTGCAGCCAATCACTTACATAGTTAAAAAGCTGCTTAAAAAAGAACTCTC
Source organism: Hystrix cristata (assembly GCA_004026905.1). Lineage (NCBI taxonomy): Eukaryota > Metazoa > Chordata > Mammalia > Rodentia > Hystricidae > Hystrix > Hystrix cristata. The sequence continues at coordinate 17,696 of PVJO010006095.1, forward strand.
CCTGATACCCTGTTGATTTTCCTAGTGAAAACTTTCCTTTGTGAATCCGCACAAGGAGGGCTCAACAGATATTTGGGAGAATATTAACGAATAGCACTTTAAGTCTCTTGCGAATTGGTTCTCACCTTATGCACTTACAGCCTGGTTACTTGCGTTTGTCTTTTTTCTCCCGTGATACTGGAAACTCTATTCACATCTAGTCAGGGTCTTGCACTCAGGGCACACTTGATAAAAGGGGAGGGGGTGTTTATTTTTGAGAAAAGGTCTCACCGTGTGTCCCAGGGTGGCCTCGAACTCGCAGTGATCCTCCTGCCTCAGCCTCCTGAGTGCTAAGATTACAAATGTGCACCACAACACCCCATGGCAGTGCGCCACAGGAGCATCCCTGTAGTTAATTGTGTGTGTTTTAACTATGAGAGAAAAAATAATTTTTAAACATGAGTTCAAGATTCTGGATATCAAGGATTATTTGTGGGCTGGGTTGGGGGTGTAGCTCAATGCTGTAAGCCCTCAGTTAGATCCCCAGTATCAGAAAGAAAAATTTAAAAACAGGATTCCAGTGGTACTTCAGTTTCAGTTTACAAACTTAATTTGTTTTACGACTTGGGGGAAAATGGCTGCGTTCGTGTTTGTGTGGGGAACATGGCCATGGTCGTGTTTGTCACCCAATGCAGAGTTTGCTAACGGAAGCAAAATTCTGTTGAACACTTTTGTTTGCGAACCAAATTGCTTGCAAACAGAAGCATTTATGAACTGAGGTATTTCTGGATCTGTGAACCCTTACAAAGGCAGGGAACACCCCCAGAAAGCTGACAAGACAAGATGGAGATGGAGATGTGGTTCTGGTGGCAATTCTAGCCCTCCCTGGTCACTGTCACACGTTTATGCCAAACCTACCACCTGGTCCTGGGAACTCTACCAGGAGCCCCGCTCTGCAGCTAGCTGGTTGTGGCGCCTTGAGCAAGTCACGCATCCTTACTCCTTTCGTCAGTGACTAGAGCTCCACTTCATTTACACTTACGTACATTTTATTTACATTTATTTATTTTCCAGTAAAAATAAATACATAATGAGTAACCTAAGATTCTGACAAAGCCTTTAGAATTCTGAAGAGGTTTCTGCAGAAATTAGGAGCAATTCAGATGAAATTTTTTTAAGTGTTCCCAAAGATGAAGGGGAACGAAGAAGGCCTCGACTTTTCTTCTGCTCCTTTTCCAGTGCCCGGAAAGTGTAGCCCAATGCACTCGGCTGTAGTGCCGGAACCGCTTAGTTCTCCTGCACGCTCAACCCGGCTCGCACACTTCCTGCTGGAAAAGGCCACTTGGGAGCTCCTACCATGCCACCAGTGGGCCAAAAAGACACCCCTCCTGAGTCCTCACAAGAGCACCTCCCAGCGTGAGGGAGATGACAGCATCCAAACCAGCGCTGAGACCAACCTCAGGTGCCAGGCGACGGCTCCTGGCTGTGTCACACTGGCTGTGTGACATCGTGTGACTTCCTTACTCATCAGTTACTCCTACATCTAAAAAATGGCATACTGATCATCCTTCCTTCCAAAGACTGTTAGACTATTAAGACTTGAAACTTACTTTTTAAGCACAATAGCTGGCCTATAACATTTACTGAAATGAATGTATTCTTATTTGCCAAGAAATCAGAGAAAGAGCACTCGAAGACGTTGAGGTCTATTCATTTACTATATGACGAGGAATCAGAAACGTGTCCGTGGCTTTTTTCCTCAAACGAAGCAAGGGACACCACTGCTGGCAAGAAGTCTGTCTCTTCTGAGTCTGCAGACGGGACTTGAGCCGGAACCGAGGACCCTTTTCTTAAAGACAAGGTCCCCGTGCCTCTCTTCACGCGGTGGCCTCTTGGCGGCCTGGCCTGGCTGTCCCCGGTGAGGCACCTGCTGGCTCGCGAAGTGACTCGCTCTGCGTCTGCGGTGTCCACCCGTGTGGCTCGGGCAGCAGCGACGCCCACAGCTCGAGTCACCGGGCGGGCGTTTGGGGGCTTCCCAGGGAGGCCGGGGGTGGGGGGAGCTCCCCGGGACTAAGGCAGCAGCACCCCTCGCCCCGCCTCGACCCAGCCGCCGCCAGATCTGAACTGCGGTTGCGTGGACGTGCGAAGCGACTGGGCTGGTGGAGCGAAAGCCCAGGACGACCAGAGCCCAGCCGGGGTGCAGCCCACGTCACCCCTGCGAGGGTGCGAGCGGCGCGTCCCACCCCGGCCCGGGGACGCGGAGGTGCGATTAGTGGCTGCGCCCCGGAGAGCGTCCGTTCGACACAGGAAGGAGGGAAGGAGGCCGGAGGTGCCTTCACAGCACGCAGCAGCCCTGACAGATCTGATAAAGAGGAAGGAAGCCGGCGACGCTGCTGATGGCAGCTGACAGCTCCCCAAACTGCCGAGGGCCTGCAGCTGCCGGCCCAGCCCTGTTTGCACAAGCGGCGCCTAACGGAGGGGAACCCACGCCCCCTGCTGGTCGCGTTGGAACCGCTCCCGTCTGGTGACGGAAAAGCGAGCGAGGGCTTTCGGGCCGGCTTCGGCTCTTGGAGCAGAGGGCGGTACAGCAGGCTTGGGGGATGCGGGCTTCAGGGGCCTCTACTTTCCGCCTGCTGCAGGCGGCCTGCCTCAGAAGAAAGATTGCTGAGCTTTAGTTTAATTCCACTACGGCCAGAGAAAACACTCTGTCTGATTTCGTTCCTTTGAAATTTGCTGAGGATTGCATTACAGGCCAGCGCATAGTCTACTTTGCTCAAAGTTTCCTGTACCCTTCGAAAGAATGTGCATTCTGTAATTGTTGAAGATAGCAGTCCTTGTATGTCAGTTGGGTCCAATTGGTTGTGTTATGTAAATTTATTATTCCTTACTGGGCTTGTGTTGTGTGGCTTTCGTTTTTGTTTTTGTTTTGCTTTTTCTGTGAGTTACGGAGAGAGCTATGCTTAAAATCTCCAATTACAATAATAGATTTGTCTGTTTCTCCTTTTAGTCTGGTCAACTTTTGTTGTATGCATTTAAAGCTACTGGGTACCACTGAAAGTTAGGACAGCTGTATCCTCCTAGTGAATAAAAAACCTTCCATTATTAAAAAAAGGACATGATTAATGTTCTAGATTATGAATCTCTAGATTATAAATCTCTTGCCTCAAAGCCTTTGAGTTACATCTTATTTACTGCCTCATGAGTCCAGTCTTTAATTTCAATACGCCCTCATATTCAGTTTGTCTCTTGGAATAGCAATGCACACTGGGTTTTGACTTTTTATACAGTTTGATACTCTTCCTTTAGTCGTATTTTTTAGCTCATTTTAATATAATTACTGATAATGTTGGATTTATAGTTAACCTTTTGCTATTTTTCCAATTTATTTGATCTTTGCTCCTTTGATCATCTCCTTTCTTTGGATTAACTGAGTACTTTAAAATTTTCATTTCCTTCATGAATCTTGAAGTATTTGTTCCCCTAATTACTCTAGCAGTAATTCTAGAGGTTACAATATTGACACCTGATTTATTAGTTTTCTTAAATTAGTACCTATAACTTCCCAATTACTACGAGGATCTTATAGGTACTTCCACTGCTGTTGTTACATATTATGTATAAAGAAAAAAGACAAAAACAAAAAACGAAAATGCACGTCTTCAAGACATTATTGGTGTGTAGTCAGTATTCTATCTGCCTACACGTTTACCTGTCCATTGCTCTCCATTCCTACTCTGGTTCCACCCTCCCTCTGGGGTTCTTTCCTTTCAGACCGAAAGACTTCCTTTAATAATTTTTATAGCACAGGTCTGTTGGTGCCAAACTCTCTCAGCTTTTGTCTAAACATGCCTTGTTTTACCATTACTGAGAATGTTTTTACTGAGTATGGAATTTTAGATTGGCAGAATTTTCCCCCAGAATTTTAAAGATTGATGTTCCTGTCTTCTGGCTCCCAAAGTTCCCGCTGAAAAGTCAGCCACTGGTTTTATAGTGGCCCTCATACATGTCATTTCTCTCTGGCTCTTTCAGGGTTTTCTCTGTCTTTGGTGTCGGACAGTTTGTCTTTGGTATTGTTAAGTGTGTTGTTTCATTTTATTCCATGTGGAGCTCAGAGTTTCAGAGATCTGTGGGTTGGTGTCTTTCATCAGTTTTGGACAATTCTGAGGTCATTTCTTTGAATGGCTTCTGCCCCCTCCTTTCCTCCTGGCACATCAGTATGTATTTAGACTGCCGTACATGTTTTAAGCTTTGTTCTTGGTTTGTGGCTTTGCTTTGCATTCTTTTTACCCTCTTTGCTTCAATTTGATGGTTTCTATTGACTTATCTTCAAGTCCTAAACCTGTCTTCTGCTGTCCATGGTGCTACTAAATCCATCCAATGAATTATTTCAAGTATCATTTTTACCATTTTTTAAAGTATTGAAGTATTATAAACCTTAGAAGGTGAAAAATTAAATGATTTTTAGTAAATTTAGAGTTGAGCTTCCAACAACACAATTCATTTTTTCAAGAATATATTTTAGATGAATTCTGAACTTATTTCAAAAACAGCATAGAAAATCCAAATACTGAATGCCAACCAGCCTGTCAATATATTTAAAACTTTAGCAAGGTAAATTGCCCCCTTGCAATATTTTTATTGAGATGTCAGTTATAGATCAAGAACTTCACCTTTTAAAAAGTATACAACGCACTGATTCTTTTAGTATAATCACAAAGTTTTGTTTTGTTTTGTTCTGGTGCTGGGGATCGAACTCAGGCCCTTGTAATCACAAGGTTTTGTAACCACTGCCATTACACAATCCCAGAACATGTCTATCATCACAATAATAAACACAACACCCATTAGTTGTCACTCTTCTTTCCCTCTACTCCCTGGCGACCACTAATCTGCCATCTCTAGAGCTTTCTCCCCCCACCCTCCAGCTTCCCCTATTCTGGATACTTCATATAAATGGAATCAAAGAGTGACCCTTCATGTCTGGCTTCTCTGAGAATTTTCTCAGGTCCACTCATGTTGTAGCACTTATCAGCATTTCATGTTTTATGGTTCAACAGTATTTACGAATACACCACTTTTGCTTATCCACTCATCTGGTGGGCATTTGGGTTGTTTCTACTATTTGGCTATTGCGGATAATGCTGCTGTGAGCATGTATACGTAGACACATTTCAATGCCCCTAATGCACCCTTCACCAGGGAGCGGAACTGCTGGCTCCTTACGGTAGCTTTACATTTCAGTTTTTGAGGAACAGCCAAACTGTTTTCTGAAATGGCTGTACATCATCATGAGCAATGTATGAGGGTTCTCATTTCTCCACATCTTGCCAACATTTTGTTGTCCACCTTCTAGATTACAGTTATCCTAGTGAGTCCTGTGGTTCAATCCCCAGTAGTCAAAAAAAAGAAAAAGTACTGCCATCCCAGTGGGGTGAAGTAACACCTCATCGTGGTTTTGATTTACATTTCCTTGAAGACTAATGTTAAGTCTTTTCATGTGTATCATGGTGTAGATATGGTTTGAGTGTGCCCCCTAAGAGTTTGTGTGTTGAAAGCTTGGTTCTTGGTGCAGCAATGTTGGGAGGCAATGAAACCTGTAAGAGGCGGAGCCCAGGGCAGTCACAGAGGGTGCTATCCTTGGGTGGAATTACAGTAGTTCTCCCAGGACCCCGAAAAGCTCTGGCAAGAAGGTTGTTATAGAAGTTAGATGGGCCCCTCCTACTTCTAGCTGTGCCATGTGATGTCTTCCACAAGCCATTGTGACCCAATCTGGCATGAGGGCCTCCCCAGAGCCAAACCAATGGCAGTGCCATGCCCTTGATGCTCCAAAACCGTGCTAAATAAACACCTTTTCTCTGTAAAAATGCCCAGTTTCAAGTATTTTATTCAATGGACTAAATCATGTGTTTATTGGGCATTTGTACATCTTTGGAGTGTTCAGATTCTTTGCCCATTAAGTGGACTGCCTCTTCCTCTTGAGGTCTAAGAATTCTTCAAATACTCTGGATGCTAGACCCTTACCTATAATTCATTTTTAGAACAATCCTCATCACCCCAAAAAGATCCCTCTTGCCTTCTGGTAGTCAAGTCCCACTCACTCCCAGGACCAGATAATCACTAAAATGCTGTGTGCTCTCTGCTCTTTAATAAAAATTTGTCAGTACTGTGAGGCTCCGGGAGCTCACTCTGACCTGTAGGAACCTTAGGCTACTCTCTAGTGTGTCGTGCACAGCTCTGAAGTTCAGCCAAAGGCCTCTAAGAGAGCCAGTCCTACCTGTGGAGCATCTCCGGTTTCCACCGTGCCTTTATGACCAAGGCCTTGTGATTTCCTCTTCTCCGTGGAGCCCCTCTAAGTGGGCCAAACTCAACAAATGTGAACAGGGAAGAAAACAACCAGACCGCCAGCTCACCTCAGAAGGGCTTGCTCCTCTGAAATTCCAATCCATGGAGTCTTTGTCACTTGCACGGTATTCTAGTGTTTAAAATATTATTTCGGCATTTTACCTTTTTTTTCCTGGTGTTGCAGGAGTATTGCTTTCTTATGACTACCTAGCTTATCCATCAATTATTAAGTATTCGATGTCTTGATATAGTGTCAGCTGTTCCCTTTCTTAACTTACTCCCGGATATATTTTGGCAATTTGGGGCTTAACTCTTCCATATGAATTTTTAAACCATGTATCTACTTTTCAAAGATCTTTGAGATTTTTGTTGGAAAACTGTTACAGTTTGGATTTGAAATGTCTCCCAAAGGACCATGTGTTAAAGTCTTGACTGCCAGCCTGTGCCACTACAGGGAGGTGCTGGAAACTTTTAAGAGATTGGGCCTAGCGGAAGGAAGTTAGAGGGCTGGGGGTGCACGATTGGACCCCCAGTCCCTGCCTCTTTGTTTCCCAGCCACCATGAGATGAGGTGTCCTCTGCCACACGTTCCCACCATGATGCTCAGTATCACCTGAAGACTGTCACAGGCTCAAAGCAAAAGGACCAAACAGCCACTGGCTGAAACCTCTGAAACCTCACACAGTTTGTCACAGTCACAGAAATATGGTGCACTGGATTTGTAAATTGAAACAACTAAAATGCTTATGCTTTTGAGTTCTACACCAATGCGGAGCACTGCTGGAGAACCTTATCTTCTGAGCAGATTTCTTGTTAGGGCTTTCAATACCCCCCCCCATAAAGGGACTATATGTGCTTGGTCAGATTTTTTTTTTTTTTTTTTTTTTTGGTGCTGGGGATCAAACTCAGGGCCTTGTGCTTGCAAGGCAGGCACTCTAACCACTGAGCTAAATTAAATCCCCAGTTGCTTTGTCAGATTGAATCCTAAATATCTTACAGTTTAGGATCTTTCAAACCTTGTAGAGCACTTTGTTTTTCAGAATAGGTAATATACTCACAAATTTCTAAAAGCTCAGAAAGGTACGCACTGACAATTTCCACTTATTTTTACTTTGTCAACCCAGGTTTCCTTCAGAACAATCAATGTTACAAATTTCCTCAACTTTTAATGTGGCCGATGGGTATATAGCAATTACAATGACATTTGTTCCTCAATATTGTATCTAGAAATCCAGTTTAATTCTTAGTATCTCTAAGAATTTGTAGGTTATATTAGATTACACACACGCCCCTGTAGAAAGTAGTCATTTTGTCATTTTTTTCCCATTAATGAATGCTCAGTATCTACATCCCTTTTACCATCTCACTGTATTGGATAGGATGTCTCTAAATAAAGCACCTGGGAAAAGTAGCTGGATAATCGCTGTGGTGGAAGACAACTGTTTTATTCCTGACTTCAGTGAGAAGGCCTCTATTTCAGGCCTTTATGTAGTTCTTGATGGATGTCTTTAAGAAATTAAAAAGGACAGGTCCTACTTTGCTAAGAGTAAGCATTATTTTAAAAAATTATTCTCTGTACCTATTTATTTTCCTTTAACCTCTATTAAACATGCTGAATCACATGCAAAAAGCAGCCTCAAAACACTTTTACCCAAGCTGATACTTATTTTCATGAGGGAGAAAAAAAGATAATCCTTTATGGTAGTGAAAATATACTTTATTTTTAATATAATAGCTGCCAGCAATATACTGGTGTTGATGTTCCAGAAAGAGAGAGAGAAAGAGAAAAAGAGAGAGAGAGAGAGAGAGAAAAGAAAATACAAGCATTCTATGATAAGCTTTCATTTGCCTATTTATGAAGTTCTAAAGAAAATACTCCAATTCTGTTCAACATTATGGCTTAGGAATTGAAATTTTTGTTCATGACAAAAATATACTTTTGATTGCCCCGATATTGCTAATTTGTAAAGGATGGAACTTTTAAAAAGCCTACAAATAAAATGAATGCTTCCCTCTCTTTAAATATTGATTATAACCAGTGTAAGAAATTGTGAATTGATTAGCTTGACGAAATGTGTATCAAAATGTTCATGAAAAAATAATTTCTATTTCCTCTCATTTTTACGTTGTAGATATTTCCTAAGTGGGATTTTTAAATGCACAGAAATAAAAGCTATGTACATGCAATTCTGGAGAAAGTAAAAATGCCTACATTCCATAGCTGATCCACTTGTAAGACTAAAAGCCAGAAATGTCTTCACTGCATACACACTGCTCTAGGGTTTTAAGTTGTGAAGCCAAAGTTACCCAGGAATAAAATCTTATTTGACATCCTACTGAAAATCTGTATCTAAGTCAAATAAAGGAAGTTGATTATATCAACTAGAAGAAATCGTCCCAACTGTTTAGTAAGAAATTTTTTCAAGATCCTTGGAAAATAGTGAGACTTTCCACTCAGACTCCAATCTCCTCACTGAAGTGTAACAAAAGTCGGTTAAATGAAAGGGAGGTGATTCATTAGTTTCAAAAATAAAATTAGATGATTTCCACATGTCAACACATACACTACATGAACTACCATGGAAACGTTACAGCCCAAACCTCTCAGGATTTTAAGCCATGATTTTTACAAACATAGGAAGTGCAGGATCTTCCTTTTTAATAGCTGTTGTCCATTTACCCATCTCAATTTTCTTTGACTAATTAACTTCCTTGACAGAGAAATAAAATCCATCTTTCTGCAGAGAAAAAAATTATTCTACTTTTGTCAAAATTACAGATTTGCCTTCCTTGGCCATCCAAGACAGCCAACTGTAACCAATGGACAGATAAAAACAATGAAGAAAGTAAATATACAAAGTGAAAATATTTCACAATTGAGTTTCTGAATGTTTTTCATCACTCTACTTTGAGGAATGCAGCTCTTTCTGCAGAAGCCTCCACTCCACACTGCTGAGCCCACCACTTCACACCCCTCTATCTTCTCCTGCCTAAGCTGCAGGCCAGGCTCAGCACCACCTGCAGGCCCAGCTGCTGCCATCCAAACAGCAGGTGAAGATGCTGGTGCTCACCCCTGACAGGCGCAGCTGGGACACTTTCACCCACTGAAACTACTTGCAATCTAGAACCAGGTAAATCCTCATCCAATATTTAATTACAAAAGGATGGTGCTCAAACTTTTATCAGCAGTAAGGACTACTAAGAAAGGTAAGGCAGAGGAATCTCCCTGAGCCAAATGGATACAATATGGAGCTTTTCTTCTGTATCTACGCTAAGTTAATTACTGATAGGTTTAAAAATGTATGCTGCTTCCATAAAGCCAGTGCTTACTAAATATTAGCATGCCAAAGGGAGAACATGGTGCCATCTGAAAGCAGTATACTTAAAAGGAAAAAAAGCCTATAAGAAATAGCACTTCTTACACAAGTTAGGTATAGAAATTACCAAAAATGTATCACAGTCACAGCCACAGTCTTTGGAATAGTACTCAGAAGTTCATTTTGTTGACAACAAAGGAAAAGACAGAGGGGTACAGGAGAGAAAATAATACAGAGCAAACTTTTGTTCTACTTTTACCAAGTTCATTCTCCTTTGTTGGAGCATAAATAATTTCTGGTGTAGGGTTTTAATTTAAAAAGCAAAATGAATTAAAAAAAAAAAAAAAAAAACACAGAATACTACTCCTCAGTGTAGTTGCAGAAAAACTGAACTCACAGGGTGCAGTGATTCCATGAGGCAAAACAGCTACAATTTAGTCCAAAAACAGTGAGCGATCCTCTATGCAAAGTCTAACAGTATATGGAGGTGAAAACAGAATGTTTTTAGCATTTTTAATATAGGATGGATAATGCATTCTCTAGATTATCTACATTAAATATGCTTTAGAAACAAAATTCACTTGATACTTTGACGAACCCATCCTACCTTCCTTAGGTTAATGTCTGTAAGAATTAATTTTTACATTGCTAATCACCATACTGCTATAGCTGAAACAACTAAATACCAATTTATGTAGTGTTGCTCAAAAGATCTACAAACAGCAAAGTCTACTGTTACCTAAAAAGGAGCTTTTTAAAACAAAGAAGGCAATGACGTTCCAAATGAATGGCACTGGGCAAAATACGTAACAAACACATCGAGACGGAGTATCAGGTGCCCATGGGTTTCTCCTCCAACCCTCAAATGCTTAATAAGACCTTAAGAATACCATCCCTGCCTTAAACTTTCAGCTTCCACCTAGAGGCAGATGTTATAATTCATATGAAGGATAAATGATTTTAGACAAAATAAAAAATCCACCCACAAAGAAAATAATCTATAGTGACTTTCTGCAGAAGGCTATCTTCTCTGGTGGTGATACCCTCTAGTACATACCCACCACAGACTAAACTGAGACAGAGTGTTTCTGATACAGTAGCAATCCTTTCATATGCTCTTATAAAATACTACACAATTCAGCAAAAATCATACATACTCCTTGTACCATGCACTGCGCACCAGTTTGGGGCTGACTGATGTCATGGCTACTGTAACACTGCACCTCAAAAGCTCTGCCGTCCATGCACAGTGCATGGATGCGAAGGTGAAGACTTCAGAGAGTGGCACACTGCCTGGCGCAGGAGGAGCTTGGGAAGGAGTGTCTCCACACTGGGGAGAGGAGGCTGTGGAGAGGGAGGTAGGCAGGGTGAAAGGGTTTTTAAAATAATACTGCTTAGGAGTGTGTATTTTAAGATAACTACTATACCTTGTCTATCTTTGATCCTAATCTTGAATAACTGCATGTTCATGCAAAATACATTTCTACTTCATAGGAAGAGGAGCAGTCTGTTAGGAAAAGCGTACTCTTAGGGGAAGATTGGAAGACATCTCTCTTGAAAGCGCTATTTTACTTGGTAAGTCTTTTGGCGACATCACTGTATGCTATTTCAACCTCCTTATCACTGGGACAGGTATTGGTGAACTCATCCCTGCTATAAGCATTAGTTAGGTATCTCCAGATGCCAGTCATTCCTTTTGGAATGTCGAAGTTGCGGTATTTCTTGGCCACCACCTGAAATACAGAAATCGAAAGTTAACATTTATCTTCCATGTAGCATAGACTAGAAGTGTGATCTTAGAGCAAAGTGTTCTGTGAATCTTTGCGACTGCTTCTAAAAGAAGTCTGTCACCATCATTCTAGAACCAGGCTCTGAAATGTAGTGACTACAAACACCTGCTCTAGACATCCAGAAAGACACGTAAGTGTAACCGCTGCATAATGCACACTATTTCGGACCTCTGTTTTTTCTTAGATCTTCACTGAACGAATAGCACTTATTGGTATTCTATTTAGCACAATGCCTCACATAATAAATACTCAGTATTTTTGCCTTGAATAGCAAAAGCCAAGAGATCACAACACAGAATTTGACAATGTCAGAGTAACAACCTCCAGTTCAGAGTTATCTATTATAGCTTTTTCAGCCATAGAAAAAGTAAATAATAACAGTTTCCTTTTTCATATGCGTAATTTTAAGGCATAATTTTTCACTTAATTAACTCTAGGGCATTTCAACTATGCCTAAACTGCACTGCGTTACACTAATTGGGGAGTTTCTAGCAGAAGATCAGAGAAGTTTGGAGCACACAGGGAATGCTATCTCAGTAACTAGAACATGAGGTCTAAAGGCAGCTGGCACCACCTCCAAAAGGCCCACCTTGACAATGTGCAGTTTGGGCAGCAGGTTGCAATCAGCTAATGTCATTTCGTTGCCATCCAGAAATTTACGTGTAGAAAATTTAATGTCCTCCATGCTGTTCTCATCAATTTCATCAGGGAGGGGAGAATTCAAATACTCATCCAGTTTCTGCAGTGTTTTCAAAAGACCTCTCTCCAGTGCTAGAAAAAAGATGGAAATACAGTAAGGGAAAAAAAAAAAAAAACACAAAAAACCACGCCAAAAAAAAATAAAAACAAAACTACCCACCCCCTAAAGTAGAAGGGTTACTCTTTCAGTGAAAGCCTACGTGTCACATGCTTACTGACACTCAGTTCTGCAGAACCAGACTGACATGGTTCCTGTTCATGGTTGTTCAAGTAAATTTCAGTTCGTGACATCTGTCAAATCTTGTCAATCACTAAATGCCTCACATGTGAACATGTTATGGTCTAACACAGTCGATGTTTAAACTGCACCAAAGGGAGAGTGGGGAAAGATAGTTCTACTAACATATCTAGAGAAGGAATTCTCACAGAGACAAGAGATTGTAGTCTTCAATTTTAAGTCCTACTCCACCAGATATCTTTGGATTTAACACTAAGAAATGTGTTAAGAAACACTACTACCTGTACAAACAATCCAAGTAGAAAGCTTGGGGTTTGTGCACTGTCTTTTATTACACAAGAAGCCAAGAATATCACTATCTTACACAAAGCACAAAGGTCAGATTAGAGAGTTCGATTCACAGTACTGAACTGGGAGCCTCTATTAAGAGCCAAGTCAATTAAAATGCTGTGATTGTTAAGTTTTAAAAAGAAGTGAGAGCCACCACTACATTATCTGGAAAGTTAAGTAAGGGTAATGAGTATTAGCAGAGAGCGGTAGGAATGTCAATAGCAATATGAAGTAGTAACAGAAAGATCTTCTATTAACCTTTCTTATCCTGTATTTCTCAACTCAAACACCACCCCCACTCTCCAGTATGGATGAATTCACCCTGATAATCACAAAATAGAAAGTTAAATAGCATGACCTCGTCCATGATAACCCATATAGTGATAAGTTTGAATGAAGTTGAATCCTTTAAAGGCAAAAGGTAAAACTTTAATGCTGCCTGTTGGATATCTCAATAGCAACATAAATAGGTCCTAACCTAATAATTCTTCCAAATTGCCCCCACTCACTCATGCCTTGGGTCCTTTCATGGGAGTTCAGACCACAGATGGAAGATTTGGCTATATCAGGGCTTGTAGACACAAAAAGCCATGAATGGACTTTAGAGGCTCTTAGATAGGTCAACAGAGTTCAGGAGCCAAGTGAATATGGAGAAAGGGGGACAGATGTATTCAACAACATATAAACTGAGCCCATACTGCATGGCAGGTCTTGTTCTGAACACTGCTGAATCTGCTGTTGAGTAAAACATAAAAAGTTCCTGTCCTCAGACAATGTAACCTTGGGGAGTGGAACAGTACCACAAAACTGATCAACAAACTCCTGGGAGGAATGCTGGTGCTGTTTACGGAGACATTTACCTTCCTGAAGAGAAGCAGATTCAGTGGCTATGAAGATACAATCAGTTTCAAAGGCACGTTCGATGTGCCTGTAAGACACCAGGACAGAGGTGTCCACTAGACAGCTGGGTGTCAGCGTGTGGAACAGGCTGGGCTGGGGCAATACACGAGGAAGTTCTGAGAACATAACGAGCATGGAAGCTATAGGGTGGACACTCAGAGGACCCAGGCAAGCTGGCAGGACACCACCTAGAGGGTTCAGGGGACAGGGAGGACCCTGCAGAGGCTGAGTTGGAAATGCCCTCAACCCTAGCCAGTCTTCGACACAGGCAGACTCCTATAACATGCTACACTGTGGGATTCTGCTGTTACACAAAAATGCAATTGATCTTGTCTGTTTAAATTTTTGTTTTGAGACAGTGTCTTGCTAAATTTAAATTGCCCAGCTTGTGGGATTATAGGTGTGTAACTGATTTTCTTAATGGTCTCATATCCAAAGAATTTGCTAATTTATTTTTTATTCTTACAGTTTGTAGATTTTTTTGTTTTGTTTTTTGAGACAGGATCTCACTATGTAGCCCAGGCTGGCCTTGAAATCTCAGTGATCCTTCTGCCTCAGCCTTCCGAAATTGTGGGATTATAGGCGTGTGCCACACACCCAGCCCAAATTTGTAGATTCTTTTGAATTTTCTACATACATTAAAAAAAAATGCCAGGCTTGGGATATGGCTCTGAAGTAGAGTACTTACCTACCATGCATGAGGCCCTTTTGTTCAATACCAAGCACCATGAATGAATGAATGAAGTCAAGTAACTGAAGACATTTGTATTTGACTACTATTATATTTTTGCCAGAATTCAGGAATGATGTAAAGCATTGAGTGTTGCTATAAAACACACTCAAAAAGTCCTTTTAAAATGTAAAGAATTGGCAGTACTTTTTACTTGAGTGAATACCAAGTTGCAATGTGTTAACTCAAGTGATGGGTAACAGGATCATAGATCTATATTCATATTTTTATTAAAGAAAGGTCATCCTAGCCATAATCAGATTCATGCTAACTTATTTCTCAAGAGAAAACAACAGCAGAGGGCAGTGGAACCCAGCAAAAAAAAAAAAAAAAAAAAGCTGAAACACTAAGACATCTCAATTGGAATGGGATAAATGACAGGGAATCAAGTCACTTAAAAATTAAAAATTGCCAGGTTTAGTGGTGCATACCTATAATGCCAGCACAAGGGAGGCTGAAGCAAGAGGATCACGGTGAGTTCAAGGCCAGCCTGGACTACATGGTGAGTTCAAAACCAGCCCGAACCACATTGTTAGATCCTGTCTCAATAATAATAATAATAATAATAATAATAATAATAATAATAATAATAATAATAGCAAATAAAATATAAAGCAGTAGAGTTAACCTTGTATTAACTGCATATAAGCCAATGAAAATGCATAGTTGGCTAAAAAGTAAAGTTTGTAAATTAACTAGAAAATGCAATCTGAGAAATAAAGGTTAGTAAAGCATCCAGTACATAATGAAAAACTTTTCATGGTTGTACTTAAAAGGAAAAAACAAAGGGAAGAATGGACTCTCAAAATTGTTGAGGGTGTGGGACTGGGGATTTAGCTCAGTGGTTAAAGCGCTTGCCTAGCAAGCACAAGTCCCCAAGTTCAATCCCTGGCACCAAAAAAAAAAAAAAAAGATTGTTGAAAACGAGGTACCAAAAACAGTGCTATTCAACAAACGTAATAAAATTTTCAAGACAATCACAAAGGAATTTGAAGTTAGTTAAAATAAAAAAAACTTCAAGATTCACCACTAGAAGGCAGCAGCAGGCCATGAGAAAGCAGGCCCTGGTCTTGGAGTTCATTAAGTAGTGCCATTACTTTCCAGTACTCTGGGTTGCTGTAATGCTGGTATCTCTAAAAAGCTACTTCAAACACTCTCAAAAAAAAAAAAAACTAAGGGCAGCAACAACAACAACAAATTAAGTGCAACAGGGGTCACATAGTTTTAAATTATGAAAATCAAAATACCCTTTTTTGCCCACAGAATACAGCAAAATTTAATTACCTACCCGACCCCCCCACAGAGAGATACCAGGATCATCAGAAATGTGGAGCAATCAATACTTTCAGGTTTGGGGAAATAGAAATTCAGATTTTGAGAGAACGGATTTGGCAAATTAAGAGTAAAATTAAAATGCACAAATCTTTTGACCTATTTTGAACCTCACTCAGGGACACTTACTGGCAGCATTGTTTTGTCACAATAAAACCTGGAGACAACCTACATCTCTGTGTCTCTCAACAGGGAAACAGTTAAATGACAATCCAAAGTATGAAATAAGAAGCATTTCTAAAAACTGAGGTGGTTTTATACTTTAATATGGATTTCAACAACAGGGGCTGGGGATTTAGCTCAGTGATTAGAGTGCTTGCCTTGTAAGCACAAGGGCCTGAGTTCGATCCCCGGCACCACAAAAAAAAAAAAAAAAAATAGATTTCAACAAACATAATGAATGAGAAAGAAAACCACATAACGGGACTATATACATAAACACATATTTATGTAAAATGTTTGCAAAATTACATAGAAAAAAGAGTGCACACTAAATTGTTAAAAAGGTCATGTAATGTGATTATGGAGTGACGGTGAAGTTAAATTGATTTCTATACTATTTTAACTTTCCAACACAAGCATGCCACATTACTCGTATGATTTGAATGAATAAAATTCAGAAACAGAACACAATAAATGAACCATGAGCACTCTCTTGTTTAAAAAATATAATTCATAATGAAGACAATAAAGATTATTTTAAAATTATGAGCACTGAACATGGATAAAACCAAATTTCACAACTACTGAAGAGAAACCTGGCACAATTTTTAATGACTGGGTTGCATATGGAACGGCTGGCAGAAAATAAAGAGGGATAATGAGTATCTTTTTTCTTTTTTTGGATAATGAGTATTTAAAGATAATTAAGTCCACAATGTGATTTCACAGTCACGACTGTGAACAACCATCCTCACTCCTAAACACTTTCCTGGGAGAAGGCAGGGACTAGTGAGAGGTGGGGAAAATGCAAGGGAGGGAACGAGGGAGGGCACTTCAATAAAAAGGAACTGATCATTAGCTCTAGATTACTTGTCTCCGTTTAAAAACAGTAATTTGGACATTATGAAATAAGCCTCAAGAACATATAATGGCAGACTTCAGCAATGGTAAAATCATTACTCTCTTAAGAATAATAAAAACCAGGCATGGTGGCACACATCTGTAATCCCAGCACTCAGGAGGCTGAGGCAGGAGGATTGCTAAGAGTTTGAGACCAGCGTGGACTGCATAATGAAACCCTGACTCAAACACAAAATAATAATAATAATAATAATAATAATAATAATAATAATAAAAATAATAAATACCAACAGACTAGTTTTATTTGGGAGCTTAGTAAATTACTGAAATCATACAACTGAAAAAATTTAGGGGCTTTGGGACAGGTAATGCCTAATCTATCCCTATAGAGGTAATTGCTCATTAATGTCTCTTTTAATGCTTAAAAGGTTATACAAACTTATTCCCAGTCAACTTGGACCTGCTACCAAAAAGAGTATATATTCAATCAATCAATCAATCTATCATCAGTTTCCCTTTATTTTAATCTTTAAATCTTATCTGTTTGCTCTGTACTCCCGTCTAAGCATTGGTCATTGTTTCACTTCCATTGGCCCAAAGCTGCAGCATCTAGGCATCTAATCCACTCCTCAGAATCAGCTTCTAAACAGCACCGGGGTGCAGCTCAGTGGCAGAGCACTTGCCTAGTGTGCGTGAGGCCCTGGGTTTAATTCCCAGGACTCCCCAAACACCTAAACATACTGCATTTTATAAATATTTAATCAGTCAATAAAAACAAATCCAAGTCTGTCTACTCTTATTTAGCATGTAAAAATTACAAACCCAGCTCTGTCTAGTACCAGTATCCGGGTGAAGTGTTTGGGGAGATTAGGAGATAGATCACTATCACTAATTTTCTAGGTTTATTAAAGACATCTAATTACACTAAACAGAGAAAAGACCCGCAAGCAACATACATAAGGGACACCCATTAAACTCCAGTGATTTGGAACAAGGTTTTCTGAAGTCTAGTGGCAGTGACAGGTCCCTGGAGGGGGAAGTCACTTGGCAACTGGGATTCTTATTTACCAACAGGTAATTCAATATAATGCCTTCTAAGTTATGCACTGTGACATCCACTAAGCTGTTTGTCCTTACTGGTAATAGCATTCTGAAGACAGTAAGCGTAGGTGGCTACTTAAGGGTGTAATAAACTGATAGGAAAAAATAGAAACCACAGTTATACTTAAGTGAGTCACTTTTTCTTCCAACTCTCACCCTTCCAAAGCAAAAGCAAGCCATTCTATTCCCCTCTCCTCCCCACCAAGTGTCAGCAGGTATTTCAACCACCCTCCTGCCCTCAAAAGCTACACAGAGAGATAAAAACCTAACTTTAAGAGAGCTCAAAGCACAGCACGGCAAGAGGATCTGGTGTAAAGTTGTATGAAGAGCAGCCCTGTCTGCAGGACGACAGGCACCGGAGAAGATGCCGCTGTGGGGACAAGGTCCAACCCGACCATTTAGTGTAGAGACTGCTTAGTGTAGAAATTGCTTAGACAGAAACGTTAGTCAGGAAAAAAGCCAATTACTAAAGAAAATTGCTTCCAAACCAAGGCAGCTACTGGGACACATTAAAAATAGATGTAAGCCAGGCCTGGGCACTGAAAGTTTTCCTTTTTCCCTTCACTGTAGAAAAACATTAATGCAATAAATATTATTCCAGAAACCAAAAGCAAAATACACTGAAATTGAACACAAAATTATAAAATGCTGCAATTTTAAAATTTAATAATAAAAAACAAACTGAATAGCTAGGAAATCTGCCTAATGAAATAACATAAGCAAATTAGCAAGTGCTTCACTTTTGCGGGGGGCGAAAAAGGGGAGACAGATATGTGCCAGGGTCCTGTTATATAGCATAGACTGGTCCTGAAGTCAAGATCTTCCTGCCTCAGCCTCCCCAGTGCTGAGATTATAGGCATGGACCACCATATCTACAAAGTATTTCACTTTTTAAACAGAAATCGGGGGGGGGGGATATCTGAGGGTTTGGAGAATTTATCTCAGTCGTAGAGTGCTTGCCTATTAAATGCAAGGCCCTGAGTTTGATCCCCAGTATCGCCCCAAAAATTAAAAAGATATTTGTTTCTGCTTAACCAGCACTGGTATTTTTTCCCCTTGGTATGTATTCTTATTCATTTCTTGCTATAAACATGTACAACCCCACTCAAACTACTGAACTGTCTAAAAGTATTTTTAGGAGCTAGCTTTTTTGTTTACTGCTTTAACTTTAAAACGCTACCACTCTCTCTACAGTTCCCCCCAGAGAGAACAATGCTTAACATCCCAGAGGAAAAGGAGAAATCACTGAATGGTGTAATTAAAACAGGCTCATCAAAAGGGACTATTTTCAAGGAAACATCCCTTTACAACACGTGACTTTGGTAAATATTTTAACAAATATCTTTAATTATTACTTATTTAATAAGTATCTCTCCATAAATTTTAAAATGGCATCTGTACTACCTGAACAACTCTCACATGGACATATGATTTGAAACAGAAATTCTACTTTTATGATGCAAATTTGAAAGGCTGTTGGGTCTAAGTACTTTCTGAACGCAACTCCAAAAACTGCTTTTTTTTTTTTTTAAAGGTTTTCTTGAGACAAGGTCTCGCTATATAATTGAGACTGGCCTTGAACTCACAATGTAGCCCAGGCTGGCCTCGAACTTGCAGTGATCCTCCTGCCTCAACCTCCCAAGTACTGGGATTACAGGTATGCCACCATGCCTCGCCAAAAACTGTTTTTTAAAGATAATTAGTTCAAAAAATCACTCAGGCTGATTTCAGAATGCTGGTACCCAACAATACACCAAAGAGGTAATAACAGTTTAGGTCAGGCTTAATCAAATGTATTTCAAACCATAACCACACAAACTATTACTTTTTATTCATCCCTAATTCTTTGCATACCTCTGTTCATGGTAATGTCTCAAAAGCATAGAACCATTTCACTCAACAAACATCTTATGACACACCTAAGAGAAGGCAGTACTGGACCACTAGCTAGAAACAGAACATCAGTGTAAGGACTCACCCCAGTCTATCATCGAACCTCCAATCAATCCCAAAAGATAGTTTTAATACCTAGAGGAACGCCCAGACTCCCAAGCGGTCACTTATAATCACTGTCATAACAACAGTTTTCAAGTGTTCGGCTGTTTGGTTCTTACCTTCATTAGCCTCTGGCCTTGAGTTCTTGATGTACGCAGAGAATTTGGCAAAGATGTCCATTCCAGCAGTGTTTGACTCTGGGTGTTTCGGTGAAAGCTTTAAGTACCTAGATAGAAAAGGAGATAATGGATTAGAGACCCTTCAGAGATGCACTAGCATATTCTATCAACCAGCAAACCATCCTGCTAGCAGGTACCAGACAGCTTCTAATAGTTATTACTCTAAGAAATGCCATCATCTGTTTTCTGTATTTTTAAATAAATTTTTTTCCTTAGAAAACAAAGCTCTGCCTGGTGTTCTGTTCACATAATATTCTTGACAGCGGAAGGGGATCGGTACTCCACCCCCATCTGATAAACTGGAATGCTAGGAAAGCAGTCCACTTATTCAGATCTGCGCCAGGCCTACGGGCATCTCAGGATGAGAACACTTCAAATCTGACCCACTGGCTCACTCTAAATAAAAATTAGTAAAATAGTGCAGGGGACATCTGTGTTCCTCCAAACAAGTTTCCAAAATTCTTTGTCTTCTCAATTGGTATTTAGCTTTACCTACATTTTCTAATGAGGCAAACTTCTTAACCATTAAAAAAAAAAAAAAAAACTTACAGATTCTGTATCAATTTCATATTCATTATTCGAAGAATAATTACTACTGGGCTGGGGATTTAGCTCAGTGATTAGAGTGCTTGCCTTGCAAGCACAAGGGCCTGAGTTTGATCCCTGGCACCAAAAAAAAAAAAAAAAAAAAAAAAGAATAATTACTACTAAGTGTTGGAAATATAATGATGAGCATATAGAAGCATGCTTACTACTTTAAAAGTACATAAATGTTCCAGCTAGAGACCTATTCCAGTGAACGGATTAAGAATAAAGACTTGAAACCAGCACATCTTTATTCACAGGAAACAGACACCAACAAAATTCTGGGAGAAAAAAACCCACTGTTCTCTAAAGCAGGTTAAACATTCTGAGATAAATGATCAGATGTATACTTCTAACTTAATGAATACAATATACTACAGTTACAAGAGACCATTCACCTCAAATCTCTCATTTTGCCTAAAAGGAAATAATAGTTCTGAAAGCTTATATAGTTGCTTCCCCCTCAAAAAAGTCATTCAACTAGTTAAAAGTATCCACAAACTAAAACTCAGACTTCCTGTTTTCCCCCCACTACAGGTCATAGTCTCTTTTAACAGATAAATCAAGTTCTAAATCACTAAGTTCAAAATCAATTGCTAATTTTTACATCTCCCCCAAAAAGTAAATTTTAACTCATCTATTATTAATTTTAGCAAGTGGCTTGATTAAGCAATGCTTTTTCAATGACTGTGTTTAACATTTTACAAAGGGGAGGCAAATAATTCATGAAAGGGCATGCATTAACAACAGAACAGATGTGAAGATCCAGAACATGGACTTTCAAATCGGCCCTTTATTCCATATTACATCACAGACTGGCTAAGAATATTTCTATTCTGTTAGGAAAAAAAATGTTCTCTTTTCTCATGTTAAGAAAAAAGATAAATTATACAGCCTATCAAGTCATCCTCGTAAATTCTTTCATTGTATTTCTCACTTTTAAAAAAATGGATTAATATGTATACAACCCTCCCCTCCAAATTTATCTGGTCTGCATTATCTATTATCCTTCCTTTTATCAGTATGTTAGCCAAGTACAGTTCAGTTAAAAATCCAAGTCTCAAAGTTGACAAAGGAGTTCTTTCTTTCAAGCAATAGCAAAAAATAGGGAAATACTTTCCCCAAAAGGAAAAAGAAAGATCACTTTAGAACCTATAGTTTCATACACTAGTGAAAGTTCTTTGAGGTAAGCTTCCCACTACCCTCTAAATTTACAATAGCTAGGGCCGGGGATTTGGCTCAGTGGTTAGAGTGCTTGCCTTGCAAGCACAAGGCCCTGAGTTCAATCCCCGGTACCAAAAAAAAAAAACCCCAAATAAATTTACAATAGCTCTGGAATGGACAATTCCCTGTATTTGTCATTACTAAATCAGTAAGTATTCAGACAAAAATGCTCTGTTCTCAAAATCACCAAAGGCCACAATCAGGCAGAAATGCTGGGCTCCAGCCTACCAGGCTGAACAGCCTTCTGCCCCTCTCCTCAGCCTGTGGAGAAACAAGAAGGCTTCCAAGCAGAGCCGGTGGGGGATCAGCAAGAGGTGAAGACGACCCAGAGCAGTAGCGGTGAACCTAGGGCACGCATTGCTGTGTTTTTAAAACAAAAGATGTTAATGTATGAGTTGTCGTTCCTAAACTAAATTCTCAGTGTTCAGGTTCAATTGCAGTATTAGCACTTTGTGATAAATGAGTGGGTTTTAGGTCGCAGTTTGGCCACTCGTCTCTAAGAGGTTTGCTGGCACTGTCCTACAGAGGAAAAGCACTGAGTGAGACAGGAGGGTCACACAGACACACAGAAGAGAGGGCACGGGACAGTACTCCTCCTCAGGAAGCAATGCTGCCCGGCAGAGATCCAGCTGTTCCTCAACATTAGGCATTACGGCTGCAGAGTTCACTGAAGGGAAGGCACAGCACACCCAAACACGTGGTTTCGAAATATGTAAATCAAGAAAAACTTAGCACAAGGAAAATCTCACCTATGTTTTTAAAACATTCATTGAATTGTTTCACAATCACTTGCTTATCACAAAAACTATCTTTGATTTCTCTCCTACCCTTCCTCTAAACTTCAGTTAGCCTTCAATTTTGTACACAATGAAGAGAATCCCAATTAAAGACTTAGATTTTTTACCTCTTTTAGAGAACACTGGATCCAATGAAAGAGCAGAAGACAAGCTTTGAGAATTAGTATAAAAACTGATGACGAGAACATAATTGCAGGCTGAGCCCAGGACTGCTAAGCAGCAGGAGCTCTGCTCACAGCAGGCAACAGGCTGGTGGGAGACGAGGCAACGTTCCTCCTAGCCACCATCCTGCCTCCCATTCCCAATCCTGCATCTCTCACTCCAGCCATTCTTCTAGGTCCCCAAAACAAACACTGTTTATTCCAAATGATTCTCTGCCCTAACACGCCTCTTCTCCCTTCCTAAACAAGGCTTACCTCGAGTTCTGTCCCGTCTGAGGCCTCTCACTTACTTCCCCTTACCCCACACCCTCTCCACTCACACCTGACTGTGCTGACTGAGGGCAGGAACTGTCCTATTCCATAATGTATCCAAGTGGCTTTTTACCCCAGTAAATGCCTACTGAACGAATGAATGAATACATGAATGGATGAATACTGAGCAACTAATTTTAGAACCCTCTGACACAATAATCCCATTCATGGCCTATTTTTCTGGACATGGAGATTCCATGAAAGTCATGTTAAATGGCAAGAAAGGATTGGGTCAAAGGAAAAGAAACATACCAGTTTTTAGGATAAGGAAACTAGAAAAACCTAAAAGAAAGTAACAATGCTTTGAGCCTATGCCAAGATTATACTAGGATGCAAAACTGCCTATCTGCAATCTAGGTAACTACAATTATTGTACATGCAGGACCTATAGATCTGGAACTTCTCAAAGAAGTAAACATGAATCCCAAGGATAGAGGGTGAAAAGTCAGTTCCCCTGCACTGTACTTTAGAAAGTGACCTTTAAAATTCTAAAGCCAATCCCACAGCACAGGGTACCACACGCCTGCTTTGACATTCTGGCTGGGTTCAGATGGAACCTATCTTTCCCCATCCCTTTTCCTCCCTGAACACTCTCAACTTGGGACCAATCACCCACAAATAACCAGACCTTTCTGACCTATCTCATATGGTCTAAACCCACTTTTACCATGTTCTTTAAAGCTTAGACTGACTTCCAGGCATGGCAGGGAGCCTCGCACAACTGCAGGGGACTCAGAGGGAAGACTACAGGACAGGCTGGGACGTGACTCTGGGCCCACGCCACCGCTGGCACTGGGAGGAGCTGGCCTCACCGGAGTCTCCATCTCAGGTGAGCTCCTCGGCACATTCTGCTAGCCTCAGAAACTGCCGCGCTAGGACTTAGGTCATCCGGTTTAACCCCGGAAGGAACAGCAGCCCATGTGTCACCCTGACTGCCAGGTCTGTGGTGGCTTTTCCTATCTGGAAGTGCTCACGGGCCAAGAATTCTTATTATTGCATCTGCTGCCCACCAGCTGCTTCACACTGAACAGTCCACAGAACAACGTCCCATTGCCGCTTCTTCCTGAGGGAGACGAGGGATCAGCTCGCCTGTGAGCCGAACTGTTTGCCACCTGATTTTGTAAATAAAGTTTTATTGAAACACACGCACACACACACAAAAAAGCTTAGACTCCCATCTTTCTTAGTATGGCTTATCAGACTAGCAAGAAGCCAGTTATGACTAGCATTAACTGTAAGAAACTTAGAACAAAGTCCTGATCATTTTAAGGTCTCTAAAGACAAGCTAAAGTTTCAAATAGGTGGCAATATTTCCAAGCATATTTTATTTGATACTCACTTGGGAGGACATAAGACTTCTTCAAGAAATTCTTCAATCTTATTGACATCCGTTTTGACTTCATTGTTGAAAGTTATAAATGGTGGGTGGGTCCCAGGAGCCAAGTTCTGCAGGTCTGCAGGCTTCCTGTTAGGCAAAATAGTGGTCAAAATGAGATCATTTTCTACTCTAAGAAAGCAACAATAATTTCTCAGAGTGGTTCTAAACTTTTTTAAAATATACAAGCATGAATAACACAAGAGTATCTCTTCACCAAGTATAAACAGCTGTAATAGTATGCTAACGAGAAGCAAATCTCCACAAAGTATATAATCTATGGTAAAACATGGAAGAGCCTTTGTCAACTAAAAGCCAAAGTCTTTCATTCTCATTCTAAATTTAAATAAGGTGCTTATTAGAGATGGCTGAGACCGAGGAGGGAAGATGACTTGGGAAAGTCAGCCTCAGGTTTCAACTCTGGTACCAACTACTGCAACTGAATTTGTGATGGACACTGAGTATACCATAAATTCTCCAGGCTGCATTTTTTTTTTTTT
>PVJO010006095.1:42703-92318 GCA_004026905.1 Hystrix cristata
AAAAAAAAAAAAAAAAAAAATCCAAATCCTGGTGCTCTCTTCCATTTTCAAAGCCCAGACTTAACAAGGAAAAGGACCAGTATCAAAATTACTTCAATATATAAAAGACAGCATAAGTAAAAAGCAACCCAGGGTAGATAAAGTATTATACAGAGTGAGAAAGGCTTAAAATATGTATTACGTAAGAATTTTGGTCAAGTGTGGTGGTGCAGACCTTGTGTGATCCCAGTAATTGTGAGGCTCGGGCAGGAGGCCACACAGTGAGTTCAAGACCAGTCTCAACTAAAACAGCAAGGCTCTGTCTCAAAAAAACTAAAACAAACGAAGTATCACCCACCCATAATTTCAAAGAAAAGTCACCTAGCTATGAGAAATCGAGGATAACTGATAAGCCTTGGAGCCAACCAAATTCCAAAGGGCTGTCCCAAGGGGAAAAAACCTCAATAAAAAGGGGCTACAACCACAGGCCCAGGAGTATTTCGCTTTCGAATGCTCCCTACTAGTTGAGCAGCTATCTATCATCTCCTTTCCCTCTTTTTCACCACTTTTAAATAAATTGTCCTCTAAATAAAGTGTCCTCTCTTAATTGAAAAGTAAACATTAAGCTTTTTTAAAAGAATTATTACAATATTATCACTTCAAAGAATTTTGTCCCCATTATAGCCCATAGAACTATTTATCTTGTTTTTAATTTAGCTGTCCTGCCTGCCTTCTCCCTTCCTGACCACAAAGGCAAAGAATTTGAACAAAATAAAAGATACCTTTGTCTCCTGAAGGTGCAATTCTTAGTCAGGATAGAGTGGATCCTACATCTATACTTTGCACTGCTATCAGTTTCTCCTGCTATACTCATAGTGTCAATGATGCCATCTTTCGATTTAGGTTGCGGAATGCCTCCTTTTATGACATGTCTTTCTTCTTTTGGGGGTGGGGAAGGGTGTCACTATGTAGAGTTCAGGCTGGTCTTGAACTCACTATGTAGCCCAGGCTGGCCTCAAACATGCAAGAATCCTCCTGCCTCGGCCTCTTAAGTGCTGAAATTATAGGTGTGTGCCACCACACCTGGTTTTTTATGACTGCATTTCTGAGCAAAAGCTATGATTATTTGACTAATCCAAATTTTCTAACAAAGAGGTCTTCCTATTCCTAAACTCTAGAACCTCTCTTCAACCAAACAAAAATAAGACATGTTTTCTAGCATTTTCTACAAGAACCTAAGTTCCTTACCAGGAGTGGTGGCACACACCTGTGACCACAGCACTCAAGAAGCTGAGGCAAAAAAAAAAAAA
Organism: Hystrix cristata; assembly: GCA_004026905.1. Taxonomy (NCBI): domain Eukaryota; kingdom Metazoa; phylum Chordata; class Mammalia; order Rodentia; family Hystricidae; genus Hystrix; species Hystrix cristata. The sequence continues at coordinate 43,993 of PVJO010006095.1, forward strand.
AAAAAAAAAAAAAGAAGCTGAGGCAAGAGGACTACTGTGAGTTCAGGGCCAGCCTAAAGTACACGCCAAGACCCTATCTCAAAAACAACAGCAAAAAAAGAATCTAAGCTCCAAAAGGGGACTCTACGAGTCAAGATCTGATTTAATTTCCAACTCTGATTCTGTCCCTGAGGAGCCTTTAGTCTCACAAGGTGAAGGTGAGCACAAAACGATGGGAATACATAAAACCTGAGAAAGGTCTTCCAGACCCACATTCATTTAAAAAGTGAGGTGGGCCTATGTAACATTATAGTTACTCAAGTACCCAACTCCAAATCAGAACTAATTCTTTTCTATTCTGTATCTCATTGCTTTCTTTTGTTTATTCCTTCCTATTCACCATCCAGAACACCTGTTCTTCGTTGGTTACTATGGTTACTAAAGGGTTCCCATATCTCCAAGACCACAGTCATCTTCAATCTGGAAGTCACCCGCTGAGGTCCTCACTCACAGACTCCCATTTGTTTCCACTTATAATTTATTTCCTCTTTGATTCAGGAAGGCCTTGTACACAATGAAGAGTCTAGAAAACCCTAACAATTCAAGATTTATGTACTTATTTTCAAACAGTAAGATTTTCAAGTTTAAAAAGTTAAACAACAAAAAGTAGCACACAGCAAGAAAGAACAGTAGTATCTCATCAAAGCAAGAAAGCTAATAAAAGTTGTATTTATACAATGTATAACATTGTATTTATGAAAATATAGCTTAGGATAGATAGAAGGAACAGCTGCCTAGCATGTGCAAGGCCATGGGCTACATCCCCAGCACTGACAAAAACAAAACAAAACAAGACAAATCACAAAAGAAGAAGGCACAAAACACATATTTCATGAAATGATGGTAGTAAAGAATGAATAAGAAAGTTCTTTAAGGACTGGGCATGTAGCTCAGTGGTAGAACACTTGCCTAGCATGCATGAAGTCCTAGGTACAATCCTCAATATAAAGTGAAATAAAACATTTTGTACATGACTTTAATACTGTCATGTACAAAATGTGAACACTTAGAAAACAATTTTCTCATTCCAAAGTCATAAAACTATGAACATTTTTATAACAAAGTCAATTAAGTACAAGGTAAAAATAGAAGTCTGTCCTTTGACAAATAACCTTCTTAGGAACAGGGTAGAAGTGGATAGAGGGGAAGACCAAATTCAGTGCTTTAAAATAACTCATGGAAGTCGGGCGTAGTGGCACACACCTGTAATCCCAGTACTCTGGAGGCTGAGGCAGGAGGATCACTGCAAGTTTGAGGCCAGCCTGAACTACATAGTGAGATCTTGTCTCAAAAAAGCAAAAGCAAGGGCTGGGGATTTAGCTCAGTGACTAGAGTGCTTGCCTTGTAAGCACAAGGGCCTGAGTTCGATCCCCGGCACCACAAAAAAAACAAAAAACAAAAAAACAAAAAAAAAAAAAAAGCAAAAGCAAAACCAAAATCAAAACAAACAAACAAAACCTCATGGAGCCAGGCATGGTGGCATAAACCTATCCATAATGCCAGCACTCTGGGATGCTGAGGCAGGATGGTAAATTCAAGCCCAGCCAGGGCAACTTTGTGTGACCCTGTCTCAAAATAAAAAATCTTTAAAAGGCTGGAGATGCAGCTCTGTGTGAAGGACCTGGGTTTAATCCCTGGTACTGATATAAATAAAAAAAATAAGTAAACCATAGAGGGGACCAAAATAAATAACATCTCTTGGATGCGTAATTAATTATGAAAGCTTTTAAGCTTTCCAAGCAAAAACACTTACTTGGAGAGGGGGAAAAGGTGGCAGAGCAGAGAAAAAAGAACCAAAGACTGAATAAAAAGGACTGGATGAAGTCCCAAACTGAATTGCTCTGCCATTTACCACTGACAAATGACGAAGTAACTTATGACCTCTTTGGGTCTGGATTTTCTCATCTGTGCTATGAATGAATATAAGACCTGCTTTGCCTATAAAGATCAAATAATCCAGGTGGATGTGAACTAAACAAAAGTACGCAAGGGGGCTGGGGAGTTAGCTCAGCAGTTAGAGTGCTTGCCTTGCAAGCGAAAGACCTGGAGTTCGATCCCCAGCTCCAAAAAAAAAAAAAAAAAAAGCATGCAAATGGAAGTCATCACTGCTTTCAGTATCACATCAGCAAAAAATTACAGAGGACATAAGATCAGCAGTTTTAACTCTAATATACAGCTAATGGTTCATAACTAGTTATCTAGCATTGACTGATTTGTAATAAAATCTGGTTAAAGAGTATACATGACGAAGGAAAGTGAAAGCAAGCATATGATTACCAATTCTCCATTAATATTAGTGACTACTGATTATTCCATCACATTTCTGCTGAAAAACTAATTAGATTTTAAAATCAAAAAGGTGATGATGAAAGCTGAGGCACACACCTGTCATCCCAGCACTTAGGAGGCTGAGCCAAGAGGGTAGCCATGAGTTCAAGACCAGCCTAGATACATAGCAAGACCCTGTGTTAAACAAACAATGAAAACAAAAAGGTGCTTGAGATGGACAACCATCTCAAGTCCTTGTCCCAAGTGAAAGCAGATTTGAGAAGAAACTTCAGTGGCTCTAAGTGGATTAGCAAACTGCAAATAAATGGACAAGTTCCAAGCAATGAGGTGGTTGTCTTACAAGCTGTTTCATCAACCAAACAGAACCTAAGGTTCTGTGACTTCAAGGCCTTCCCGACACCCAGGGCCTCAGGTGTTGCTTGACCCACAAAGGCTCATTTACCAGATGCGTCGCAGAAACTTAAGACCGTGGGAAGTGCAGTTTGAGATAAATGAAACGAACTGACAGGCGACTGCTAAAATTTTAGGGACATCTTCAGTTTACTTCATAAAAAGCCTTCAACAAATATTTAACTCATTAAAATGTTTCCCTAACTGATGTCTAGAAAAAGCAAAAGGCACAGAATTCATGCTTGAAATGAGGGCCTGATCATATCAGTGTTTGGGAGTTTCCCCCACACCTGGCCTTCTTTATTCTAGTAGTATTGTGGATGAAGTAAATTATTCTGTTCATTCCCGTTTTGTTTCTAGATAAAGAAAGGAAATGAAGAGAAACAAAAACAAAACACAAATAGCAGGAAAGGGAGGGACTTAAAGGAGCAAATACTTTAAGCAACTTAAGTGGCTTACTTTCAATTAAAATTTAGATCAATATACTCGCAACAACTAGAGGATGCTTGGATGGTGGCTCAGTTGCAGCCGTGCTTATAACATGAGCACGCAGAGCTGTGGGACACTGCAGCTGGCTCATGAATGTGCTTGTCTGTAACTAGTTAACTCAGCAAATGGAGAAAAAAGGAGCAAGTATGAAGGACTTATCTTTCGAATTCATTTTTTAAGGTGCAGCTCTGCAAGGCATAAAATTAATTCACACGTATCAAGAGAATACTGGACACTGTACAAATAACCACATATACAAAAGCACAAACGTTAACACCACAGAATCCTTTAGTTTGAGAACATTTTACTCCTATTAATTATCCCTTACTAGATTTGCTATCTTCTAGCTTGACATATTAAAGCCACTAACTGAATAAATTAATCACAGACTCACCAAAGATACACACAAGCCTCCTAATTATTAAGCGCCTGTGGGTCCCAGTGCAGGCAAAGGGTCTTCCTGATTTGATGAAACATGGTATACTGTGCTGCTGATCTGTGTCTACTTCAATACCAATTTGTGGGGGAATATTTTAAAAACAAAATAGCACCCATGAAAAGTCTTCAAATACAGTTTCTATAATTCTTAACATATGTTAATAAATTTTTGTAAGTAGAGTTTACATTGATAACAGGTTTAGGAAAACATTCACTAATAATTTTTCTAATTCAGCTCTAGTGGCTAAACCTTTGAAATCATCTCAAAAAGAGACAGGAAAACACGTGGCAGCAAAGTTCTTCCCTCAGGCATACACATGCATACATATGAGAGAAACACACGATTCAGAATATATTCACGGAACACACATATCTTGAATTGTAGAACTGCTCTAGGGCAGCGATGACGAACCTTTCACAGACAAGTGCCCAAAATGCAACCTCAAACCCACTTATTTATCCCAAAGTGCCAACACTGCAATTAAACCTGAATAGTGAGGCTTTTTTTAGTTTAGAAAAAAAAACTCATACATTAACATCTTTTGTCTTTAAAGAAAAGCAAATAAAACGCATGCCACAGGTTTGCCACCTTTGCTCTCAGGGCTTCACGGAGCACCAGGGCAGCTTTACAAAGGGGAAGACTGGAGATATACTCTCCTGAATGGCCAGCAGCAGGAAGAAATGATTTCTCCAAAGGCTGGCCTGTTCTATCCCGCTTAGCCTCTCTCCATGGGTCTTACGTGCTGCATTAGGGAAGATCTCTTTGGAAGTGGAACTGATTTTTCAGCTTACTGAAGCCTGTTTTAGAAGGGTGTAATAGAGAGACATGAAAATGAAAGTAAATTGCCTGCAGACGCTAGGTGGAAATCAGATTTTGTTCTGCGTTTATAACTGCCTTTAAAGATATGGCACAACTACCAGTGTATGTTTCATAGTTCCACAGTAAATTTTAAATTATTGCAAAATTGTTTAAACTATCACAATAGTCTTCCAAAACTTTATGTGGTTACTATGGTAACTTACATATGCACGTGACTCATAGGATACATTGCAGACGGAAATCACTACTGACAACGCAAAGAATGAGGCAGTTTCACGTTAAGGTGAGACCTGGAGAATGGAAACATTTCCCAGATTTATAAAAACTGATCTCCAATTTATTCTCTCAAGAGAATATCATGTAGGATTTTATTCACTGCTAATACTGTAGACATAATTACTTCTATAATAAAAAGCTAATTTCTTAACACCAGAAAAGTTTATCCCAACAAGTATGCCACACCAGCTAAATCCAAGTCAGCATCTCAGTGTCGCTCTCCCATTTTCTCTCATACTACCATTCCTTTTTTTTTTTTTTGGTGCTGGGGATCGAACTCAGGGCCTTGCACTTGCTAGGCAAGCACCCTACCATTTGTGCTAAATCTCCAACCCATAATATTAATATTCTTCTACCATACTTCCTTCCTCCCTTCTCCTCCCCTTGACTACTTCCCAGGCCTATCCACAATACTGAAAAGGTGTGAGATCTAACTGCTGTAAAGATACAAATCTCTGATTTAGGCCCTCCTGGGCAAAACGAAGATGGAGAATGTCTTCAAATAAAGAAATTGATCACTGCCATTATCCTGTCAGCCAGAAAATCTCCTATAAAGCAATGAATTCTATTCAATAACAGATCTAAAAATAGTTTGAAAACAGTAAAAAGTACCCTGACCAGTACCTAGCACACACCAAAGACATCTTGGTCTCCTCCCTACCTTTCCTAACCTAAATATGAATTAACTACTCTCAAGATGAAGCAGCTTGCCCAAAGTCCCAGTGAACTTGATGGCAGGGTTCTTCCCATCCAGAGTCAGGCCTTAACCTGATACTTCCTCCTGTGCCTTGGTTGCTCCCCCATTTGGTGACATGTGCCAACATCTATAACTGCGCTCAAATTTTAATACCATCATATATTTATCTACAGCTTTTGTTTAAATGGCAGTTGATACAATCTAAACTCTTTATCTGGGTACTTTATCTAAAATTCCTTTAATTTAACTGCAGCATAAATGGAAAATTAGATTTGGAAATAACTCCTACTGAACCATTAAGGCTGCCCTGGAAGCAAGTAACAGGAGATCATTCATGGCTTCACAAAGGACATATGAATACCACCAGAATGGTTATTAACACCAACTGAGATTCAAAGAGAATGTGTGATACAGTGCCAGAACTAGAAATGGGATTGTTCTTTAGCAATGAAATGCCATGTAACAACCATTTTTTCAAAACATAAGTGGGCTTCTAAATAGCTCTCGGGGGAGCTATTTCTACTGTTCTCCAATGGTTTGTTTCGGGTTCAGTACTTTTCAGCAAGGAATTGGGTAATTACCATGAAAAGCAACAAACTAAGCACTACAGGTATTCTCTCCCACACAGACTTCTAAACAGTCAAATTTAATGTTTTATGGATATATTTTTACTACAGGATGTTTCGTTCCTCTGTGGCAACTTTATTTTTGAGCCAATGTTCACTCTGTTAGAACAGCTGCTCTTTGAAATTTTGTTCAAGACTCTAACTGTACAAACTCATGGACAAGATCTGAAAAGATACAGCCTACACCTACAAGCAATTATCTATGTGAAGGGGAAACGGACAACCAGGTCTAGGGGTGAAAGAGATTCCTTATCATGTACACATGGACACATTCAGTTGCCCTTTCAAGAAGCATTTTTAAGATGTATTGGGGATCTAAGATTTCTAAAGAAAACCAAAAAATACAGACTTCAATCTTATGTGCTCTCTACTGCTTGTAAGCACAAAGCCTTAGGAAATATGCATTCTCTTTGAAATTTTCTAATTATAAGTCCCTAAATGCCTTCTTTACATGTGTCACTTTTTCTATGCAGAGTCCATTACTCTCAAACATACACACATCTTCAAGTATGACTCAACTTACAGCAACAATGCCTTTAAAACTCTGTAAATGAAAATAAACATGACTGAAATAGCCATGATAGATTCACTTCATTTTCTGGACCAGATTCACTATTATTGGTATATAACACAATCAAGCACTGTGTTAAGAAGGCAGGCTTTTTTAGAGCATGGGAGTGAACCCACTTGTTCAGAGCCAAAAATGGAACAGGAGAAATCCATGCATTTTACAACAAAGTAAGGGTGTATGCCTGGTGGCATGGTCTATTTTTAGGAGTTACATTGGGAAACTTCCTTTTTGAATCATGTAGGGGAAAAAAGTAAGAGAAGGGTAACTACACGACTTATGTCATTCTTAAAATAGCTCTGCCCAATATAAACTAGGTAATGCCTTCCTGAGACCCTGCAAGAGTAGTTTCTAGTTTCAACTCTTACTATCTTCAAAGGCTTCTTTCTACATTTATATACAAAACTAAGAGGGTTTCTGAAAGATTTCATGGTTTATTTCAATACATTTTAAATAGCATTGGAAATAAGCAAAGAATAATTTTAAGGCACCAACAGAGATTACAAAGTAAGTTAACCTAGAACTGGGGGAATTGGATGGAGTACAGTTCTCAGATAAGTCTGGATGTGATGCTCATAAAGGCTAATATACAACAATTACACCACCCATCAAATATGATTTAAATTATGTTACAGAAAAGTCCTTATTATTCCCTGAAAAGTAGGATAAATGAAATACACCACAATTGTATTCAGCCTTCTAATAACCCATTCTTGTCTTTCAGGGTCCAGATTACAGAGGCTGTATGTTTAGCACAGCTGAGACCAAGAAGGACAGAGTTCTTCATTGCTCCATATTTACACTGGAAAATTCAAGGACTTCACTGCACCCACGGTAAAACTTAGCTGTGGGTGCTGCTCATGAAATTTAAGGTAAACGTACAATAGTTCCAGAAAAGACCGAGAGGCCACATGCAATTTACTAACATTGAAAGTCATCTAGAATGTCAGGTGTGGTGGCGCACGCCTGTAATCCCAGCACTTGGGAGGCTGAGGCAGGAGGACAGCTGCGAATTTGAGGCTAGGCTGAGCTACACAGCTGAGAGCCTGTCTCAAAAAAAAAAAAAAAAAAAAACCACCAAAAAAGCTAGGGATTTAGCTCAAGTGGCAGAGAGCACTTGCCTAGCAAGCGCAAGGCCCTATGTTCAATCCCAAGCACCAAAAAAAAGAAAGTTATCCAAATTAATCTGTCCAGAAACCAGCAGAGTTTTCAGAAAATATTATTTTCTTTATATGCAGCCTGAGTGACAGCTAGGAAGTGAATCAAGCTGAAAAGGCAGTAAAGTATACACTGTCAACTTCGATTGATCCCAAACTGCACCCATGTCTTACCTTTTCAGGTCAACAGTGGTGACACTAAACACAACTCCTTTGAGCCACAGAATCATGAAGAGCCTCTGGGAAAAGGGGCAGTTCCCAATGCTTTCACCATCACTGCCAGCCTGGGAAACAGAATTAAATATGAAGAAACAAGGTCAAAATGATGATATTCCAAATGCCAGCAATTTCTACAAATTTTAATGAAGAGCACTAGAAGACAGGGAAAGTTGCATTGTGGAAAGAAAGTAGACAGCCAGCTCTTCATCATTTTGGTCTTTCACTTGCCTCATATTTTCTGAGAAATGACCTGTCCAGTACAGCACTGTCCGAGAGAACGTTCTGTGATGACAGAGAGAATCTGTATCGCCACTGCCCAGTGTGTCAGTCACCACAACATCTGGCCGGTGAGTACTTGAAATGTGGCTACTTCCAATGTCCCGAACTTTTTATCTTTAGCCACATGCGGCTAAGGCTGCTCTGCTGGACAGGGCATCAGTCCCTAGAGGGTACTTAGGGACTCAGAACCCCACGTGCTCAGAACCCCACTCTAATCAGATAGTATGGGATAGTTATCTGGCCAGGTGTGGTGGTCCATACCTATAATCCCAGCACTCAGGAGGCTGGAGGCTGAGGCAGGAAGATCACTGAGAATTTGAGGCCAGCCTCAAGCACACAGTGTGTTCACAAAACCAGCCTGAACTACATAGTGAGACTCTGTCTCAAAAAAAAAAAAAAAATTTTTTTTGTATTATCAAAACACACAGGATTTGTAGCCAGACTGAATTATAAGCCCTAGTTCTGCAACTTGTACAAAAATGTACTTATAAAAAAAGGCCTAGTTTTTAAACTTTGGCGTGACTGAGAACAACCCAAGAAAAACATTTAAAATGAAGATTCCTATCCTCACATCCAAAGATTCTGATCCAGCAGAATTTCAGGCAGGGCCCAGGAGTCCTCGCCTTATTACTGGCACCCAGGGAGCCCCCAGGGAGGCAGCTGCAAGACCCAGTGTGGAAAGTCAGGGGCCGTTCCCTTATCAGAGTACAAGTCAGCCGACAGCACCCAATCACTGAACTGCGTGACACTCTGACCCCCGAGGCTGCTTTTCTGCAAAAGCTCACCATGCATCTGCAGCACAAAACACTCCTAACATGCAAGTGAGTTTACTACAAATACACTTAACACACTGCCTTTCCACGTGGCTTGGTGATGAATATTTTCACACCAGGTTTGTAGCTTTTGACACCCAAATTTTATTATTCTTATTTTTTCACCGCTATTTTTAAGATACTTAGCAACAGGGATATAAATAAAAGTATCCCAAATTGGACACACTAATTGAAAAAAGCAGAAAAGTTTAGTAGAACAAGAAACTAGCCTGTGGGGCTGGGGATTTAGCTCAGTGGTTAGAGTGATTGCCTCATAAGCACAAGGCCCTGAGTTCACTCCCCGGAACAAAAAAAAAAAAAAAAAGAAACAAACTAGCCTGAATGGAGGGCTTTGTCCTGTTCCATTCATCTAATCTATAAATTTAACTATAATTTCCCAAGCTGCCTGTCATAACAGGTAAAGAAGATGTAAGAAACATGTTGTATACAGACAGCACTTGGAAACTCTAAAACAGACAGACTGGAGATGAGCACAGACTGGCTACAGACTAAACCCGCACCATAGTTTCCACAGTGGTCAGCAGGGCACACCCTCAGGTAGGAGAACCTTCACACCTGGACTGGCTCATAAAGACCGGTAAGGAGGCAAATTCCCTTTTGCTTTCACAGCTAACTGTCTCCTTTGTCTATTAATTTCTAGTAAAGTTTCCCATTTTATTTCCCTTTCAAGTGTATCAGAAAGCTTCTTAAAGATGCACCACATGTAACGACTTTCCTTCATGTACACAAAAATAACAGCATGCATACTATTCAGATCGATCCACCTATATTTACTTATTTATTTAGGATGTTTCATTTGGTTTGGTTTGGTTTTGAAGCACAGTCTCACTATGTAGTTCAGGCTGGCCTTGAACTCACTATGGTAATCCTCTGGCCTCAGTCTCCATGACCATGCCCAGCTAAGATCTTTTTATAGTGCCCTTTTCTATTGACCACTCTCCCAAAAACCATCACAAGTAAGACATATCACTATGAACAAGTCTTTTTCCAAAGTTTTAATAGTATTAGAACACTGGGAGCTACTAGTCAGATAGATGGTATTTATAAAAAATGCAATGAAATTGTGTGTAGAGAAATTCAGACTTCTAGAAGTTACAAGTGAAAAACTTCCTCCTTTAGGTTGTACTAATAAAACTCATTTTAACAAAGTCAGAATCAAAGCTACTCTTTTAGTATAGACCACTTCCAATACAACCTATTTATTGCTCCAAGTGACTGAGGGGGGGTACCATGACACAGTGGAAAGCATACTATACTGGCAGTCAAGTATCTTTATTCTATACCCAGTTTTGTATAAAAAGCAAAAAAAAAAAAAAAATAACAATAACATAAAGGTATCTAACATAGCATCTATGAAAAGTATGTCTTTAAAAAATACTTTGGCCAGGTGTGGTGGCACACACCTATAATCCCAAGCAGTCAGGAGGCTGAGGCAGGAGGGTTGCTCCAAGTTCGAGGCCAGCCTCTGCTACGTAGTGAGTTTGAGGCCAGCCTAGACTACAAGGTGAGACTCTGTCTCAAAAAAACAGGAAAGAAAAAAAAAAAACAAAAAACTTTACTTTTCACTGTTTCTAACACTAGTAATATATATTCATTATTTTCAAATTAAGAACTGAAACACTACAGAAAGTCAGAGACACTATACCCTTGAGCCATTTGGTAGTTTGTTACTTATTATTCTATGTTATTTTCTATGTACACATTTTTCTCTTTTGAAAACGTGAATGAAATCCAGGGATGTAACTAAATGTTACAGTATCTGCCTGGCATATAGAAAAATAAAATAGAAACATGATTACATTACATGTCCCCTTTTCATAAATTATATGTATTTTCCCCCGACTTAATGTAATCAACCACCAGGAGGCTATAATATCCTGGCCAGAAAAGCATCAGAGAAGGCCAAGGAAAGAAAAAGGTTCTTAACCTTTTAGGGCCCCTTCTTTCCCCCTCCCCATACTCCCTGCTGGGATGGGGTTAGGAGGCCTAGTCAGAGAGACTTTGATCATCAACAGGCAGCAAAAAGGCCACCTCTAACTAAGGCCACCTCTACTGATCAGTGAGATCACATGGGGAAGCAGAACTCTGACCCCTTCCCAGTAAGCACAAGGGGCCTCTGCACCTTAGTATCAATGGAGACCTAGTGGGGAATCTGGACTTCTGTTCTCCCCTCTTCTCTCTCTCCCCAACAGAGAAGTTTGAACAGAAGGGTTACACAAAACCCAGGTCTTATAAGACAAAAATACCCAGGTTTCAATTGAAAATCCCTGTAATACCAAGAACCATATCAAACTGCACGAAAAAAGGCAACCAATAAATGCCAACACCATGACTGAAGAGATGTTAGACTTATCTGACAGTATCTGAAATAGCCATGATAAAACTGCTTTGATGAACACTTACCAACAGCTGGAAACAAGTTAAAAAAAAAAAATACTAGGCTTCAGTAGAAAAACAGAACATATATATAAAGAAAACCCAGATGAAAATTTTATAGCTAAAAAATATAACTTAGGTGAATTAAGAGGCTGTGCAGGTGGGTTCTGCTATGGCTTTACCAATGAATGTCCCCCAAGGGTTCATGTGCTATAAAGCAGACAGGGTGGCACTACAGGAAGGTGCTGTGAACCCTCCGGAGATGGGACTTGGTGGGAGGCTCTTGGATCATGGTGGGCATGCCGTCAAATGAGGCGAGACCCCACCTCTTCTTTGCTGGCTTCCTGGCCCATTCTTTGTTCTGCCACACACTCCCAACCATTGTCTACTAGTATACCCACCAGAGGCCCATAGCAACTAGAACCTCCAAAACTGAACTGAAAAATCAACCTTTTCTCTTTATAATTTAATTATCTCAGGTATTTTGTGATGGTGATGGAAAGCTAAATAAAATAGTACCAGCTCAAAATCCAAATGGAAAGTACAAAGAAAAGAATCAGTGGCATGGGAAGATAAACAATGAAAATTACTCTAAACAGAAAAGAGACTGAAATCAAATCATTTATAAATTTCCATGTTTGCTAATAATGATGTCGCTTTTGAAGGTTTCACTTGTATACTATGGCACAAAAATTTTACATCTAGAAATTTATTCTGTCAGAAATATGATGTCTGGGCTGGGGATTTAGCTTACCAGCTAAAGTGCTTGCCTTGCAAGCACAAGGCCCTGAGTTCAATCCCCAGCACAAAAAAAAAAAAAAAAAAAAAAAAAAGAACAAAAGAAACATGATGTCCAAAGATAGAAGAGGAATACTGAGGCATTTTTGGTAAGAGCAGAACACTGGAGACATCTGAGCTCAGCAGCAAAGGATTTGTTAAATTAAATACCACCACCAGAGTGGGGGAATCTAGGCTGGTTTTGTTTGTTTTTCTTTTTTTGTGCTTGGAGCTGAACAGTTAGTGCCTAAAGCCTTTCAGTCTTGCTTCGATTCCCCCTTTCTGGATTCTTTGGGCAGGAACCAAGATGTTACAGGATTTTTTTTCATTTTGGGCTGTTGGTTTCTGTCTTATTGGTGGCTGTTGTTTGCTGCTTCTTTAGCTCCAAGTCTGGGATATATAAAGAAAGAAGAAGAAACTCAACTACCATCTACTCCATCTTCCCACCATCAAGTCTCTCAGGAGTATTAAAGAAGTAACATTAAAAATGTGCAAAATGTAGTATATCCATACAGGGAAGTATTAGACAAAAAAAAAGCAATGAAGCATTAATACAGGGATAATTCAAATGAACTTTGAAAATAAGCTAAGTGAAAGGAGCCAGTCACAAAGATCATATATGATATGATTTCATTTATGTGAAATATTCAAAATAGGCAAATCCATAGAGTATTGGTTGCCAAGGCTTTTGAGGAAGGGGAGAACTGATCATGGGTATTAAGTTTCTTCTGAAGGTGACAGAAATGTCAAATTAGGCTCTGGTTGTGATTACATAACTTTGTGAGTGAATTAAAAACTGCTGATTTTTACCTTTTAGATGGATAAATTGTATGGTGGGTAAAGTATGAATTATATCCAATAAAGCTGTTTTTAGCTGGGCATGGTAGCGCATGACTATAATCCCAGCGTTAAGGAGGCTGAGGGAAGAGGTCTGCCACGAGCTCCAGGCCACGCTTGGCTTATATAGCATATTAAACTCAAGGTTAGTCTAAACACATACCAAGACACTGTCTCCAAAAAAACAAAAGAAAAAACAAAAAAACAAAGAGAGAGAGAGAGAGAGAGAGAGAGAGACAAACAGAAAAAGGAGAGACAAAAATAAAGCAAGCAAGCTAGCTGTTTTTAAACATGTATCAACAGATTCTATGTATGAATATATAAATGCCGGAAAATATTTTAATTTGGATTATATAAATAGTATGATTTTATGTTATAAAAACATACATGTCTAAAATGTTTTCTTAAAAATCAGAAAACCAAATAATACCAGTGACACATATTTCCAGATGAAGAATGAATCTTAGCATTCATCTGGGATTTTTTTTCCTTTGTTATTTTGAGACAGGGTCTCGCTCTGCAGTCCAAGCTGGTTTTGAACTCACTATGTAGCCCAGGCTGGCCTCGAACTGAACAGTGACCCTTCTGCCTCAGCCTCCCAGGTGTAAGGATTCCAGGCCTGCACCACCACATCTGGTATTGGGTTTTGTCCATTCCAGAATGTTTGTAAATCAGATTCGTTCTTAAATCCAACAAAGTGAGTCTTAAACATCTTTGACACAAATATACAATGTAAATCATAAACACACCAATTGTCAGGTCCGTTGGAATCTGTGACCTATGATACAGCTATTCAGATTGCTGTTGGGGCTCCCTCACACACTCACTATGTCTCACTCCCAGCCTCACCTCTCCTGAAGCCTGCTATAATCCTTGGATTGCATAATACTGGTATTTAGTGAGAAACTGCTGAATTAACTCCTACACTGCAGAATAAGGGTCAACAGCAGATGCCACAAATATGTATTTTAATGTTTTACCAAGTCAAGGTTAAGGAACTGCTCACACAGAAAACCTAGTTTAATCAGTCTTTAAACTACTCAGACTCAAAAATACCTAAGAAAAAGAGCTTTACCTTCACTCTTCTTTGTGTTTATGAGCCTGGGGGTGGGGGAGAGGTGACTGGGGAAAAGTAAAAAGCTGGGATCTGAAGGTAAGAATGGGCTCCTTACTACTAAATTATTTTCCTTGACACATTTTCTAGGGAATCAACAGAGCAATGTGTTGCCACAAGAAGAACTTAAAAACTTTAATATTCTATTTATCTTTACTGTGGATTCTGTTGATCTAAATTAACTATCTGAATACTCAAAATGGTTTGGTTTGATTTAGATGAGCTGACAGGTCACTGAACAACATGATAAACAGGAATGTCATCTGGCCTCGACTACCTATTTCTTCAGAATTCTTGTTAAACACATGCTAACAGGTGTGTCCAATCTGTACCACTTTTCTTTGAGTGAAGAGGAATTGTCTTGGGCCACATATAAAGAATATAGCTTACATATGCAAGTGACAACACTTTTTAATTTTTTTTTTTTTTTTTTTTGGTGGTGGGGATGGAACTCAGGGCCTTGCACTTACTAGGCAAACACTCTACCACTTGAGCCAAATCCCCAGCCCCACTTTTTTAATATTTTTATTATAACATTTCGGCCTGTGGCCCACTTTTTTTTTTATGTTATAATCTGGGTTGGAGGGTGTAGCTCAGCAAGCGCTCTTCCATTGCAAGGCCCCAGGTTCAGTCCCCAGCACTGCAATAGTTGAATGAATGAATGAAAGGTTATAATAAAAACATTTTTAAAAGAACCAAGGTTTGATGTCCAAAGGTTTAATTAGCTCTTGTCCTTCTGTAGGGTCTGCAGACTACACAGGAATTAACCAGGTTCACAATCAGACACACTGTGCTCACTTCAGCAGCACATATACTAAAATCAGAATTAGGCATATCAAGGATTACATCCTGACTTCACAACTTAATTAGCCACATAATTAGTAAGTTACTTAACATCTATGAAACCTGACTTTCTATACCATTATGGGGGGGGGTCACAACAGTTAGGACACATACAACTCCTGGCACACAGTAAGAATTCAGTAAGTGAGGGGCTGGGGATTTAGTTCAGTGGTTAGAATGCTTGCCTAGAAGTCCAAGGCCCCGAGTTCGATCCCTGGCACCAAAAGCAAAAGAACAGAAAAAAAGAATTCAACAAGTGAGCTGGGGGTGTGGTTCAGTGGTAGAGCGCTTGCCTAGCATGCACAAAACCCTGGGTTTGACCTCCAGCACAGCAAGGAAAAAAAAAATTTAGTAAGTGACTTTAAAAACACTTCCTGTAAAGAACCCAAGGCCTAATAATAGGTTCCTCAGTTAAGCACCTATTCACTAGAATCTTTAGATTACTTTGTCTTTCAAAAACAGTAAGAAATAAGAGAATCTAAAAATCTTCCACATTAAATTCTTCCAAATGACACAGAATATTATGACCCTCTGCTTTAATATCCTATATAAAGTTTAGTCCACTAAGAGGAGTAAAGCAAAGATATCCTCTATTAAAATGTCAAAAATCAGCAGGGCATGGTGACACACGCCCATAATCCCAGCACTTGGGAGGCCGAGGCAGGAGGACTGCTGTGAGTTTGAGGCCAGCCTGGGCTACACAGTGAGAACAAAGCCAGTCTCAACTACAGAGCAAGACCCTGCCTCAAAAACCTAAAAAAAATCTCTGGCCATGCACAGACTATCATTGGTTCCTGACCATAATCATGTCTTAGAACCATCGCTGAATAAAGCCAAATGATGTGTAGCAAGAGAATCACCCCATTCCCGAGCTCTGTCTTTGTAAATATAACGTAGTCATAGACAAGACACTGCAAGCATTTCCATGGCTACCACTTCCTTGTTCAGCATCACCAACTCATGGAATCTACTCCCTGGACAAAAAGCCTACAAAACTCAGAATGGAGCTGGTTGTTTGAAACGACGAAGGGACATCTAACTACCAGGGCTGGACATGGTGCCAGGACAGGCTGCGAAGAGTTCACATGGAACATCCACCAGAGTAAAGACAAGCTCTGCCCCCCCAAGCTGTCGCAGGTATTAATCCAGGTAACCCTTCCCCTCACTGACCCACAGCAGAGGGTGGTAGTTAAGGGCACTAATCCAGAGCCAGATTATCAGATCACCCACGATCTCCCAGCTACGTGACTTCAAGAAAATGATTTAACCTCTCTGGGCCACTTCCTTCTTCTACGTATTTTGTTGTTGTTGTTTTGTTTGTTTGTTTTGAGACAGGGTCTTGCTATGTAGTTCAGGCTGCCCTTGAACTCACAGTAATCCTCGTGACTCAGCCTCCTGAGTGCTTGGATCACAGGCATGCGCCACCACACCTGGCTCTCTTCTTCTAGAAAATGGGCTCAGAACAGCACAGTGCTCCAACGTCAAGGGAGAGGGCATTGTTCGCTGCACACCTTTTCATACTTGTCAATATTTATAATATGAACATGAATCTTTCATTTTAAAAAAGCAAGCAAACAAAAACCTTCCTATCCCAAACATAAAAATTTAAATAAGGACCAAGTTATAGAATCAATGAGGAAAGGTGCTCGAAAGTGAAGGGAGTCTATGTAACACAACTACACAGGAGCAGGATTCTCAAATATCTGGATATATAAAATCCTCAAAGTGCTGGACTAAAATGTAGACTCACAGATCCCACCTCCAGATACTCTGCCCTGGCATGTTTGTGGTGGGGTCCAAGAATGCAATTTTTAACAAACACTTCAAGCAATTCTAACATGGTGGGTACACCATATTTTCATAAACACTGACAAAAAGGGAAAACATCAAAAAAATTACAACTGGAAAGTCTGCTCCATGGTTAAACTTTGAATTGCTATGATGCCTTTTGGACTCTTGTTTTTGCAGGCCAGTAACCTGTCTGTTTTTGACAGTCTCCTCTCTTCCATTTAGAGGAATGCTACCTCGCCTTAAATTTGTGAATAGACAAACTTAAACCAAGCCAGCCTAAAACCCCACAAGACTCAGATACTCAAATTCAAGAACATTCTTTTTTTTTTTTAAGAACATTCTTATTTCACACAAACTGAAAAGCAGAGACAAGTACCTATTAAATGCAAAACTGTCGGACACTGTTGTTTCTAAGAGTTGCCTTAAGATCAAATATAATCTCAAGGACAACTCTGGTGATTCAGAGTCCTTTACAGATAAAGTGCTGTGAGAAAGTCATACCTGGTTCAGAAGAACAATTATAAATTGTTATTACTACATTATACCACTAAATGATTTCCTGATCAGGAAGAAAAGGGATTCTGTTGTGATATTAGGGGTTAGCACCAATATTGACTTACAAGAGTCCGAATTTTCCATTTAGAGGCTAACCATGGGTAACTTAATCTCTCTGGGTCTTGGTTTTTCTCTTCTGGGAAGGGGCAGTGGAGAGGGTGAGAATGATTTACAGAAACTGATAACTGTAATGTAACAACAGTATATTCAGAAGATACATCCCTACTCTTAGGGAATAGAAGAGAATATACACTCAAGCATTCAGGGGTAAAGGATCAGAATGTATGCAATTTACAGAGAAAAAAATAATAAAGCAAATAAGATACAATGTTAACAACCGGTAAACCCAGCCAAAGAGTATCCTTTGAACTACTCTTACTCTTACAACTTGTAAATTTGAAATTATTTCCAAATAAAGTGACCTTTTAAAATTATTAATCTAGTTTCCACTTCAATCATAATAGTTTCTAACTACATTACAGCTCACTTTTATTGTACCACTTGTATTATCCTTGTGGGCAGATTAAAGAAAATTTCATATTTTTTTCATTCACCCATCAGGGAGGTATTCACACTAAACACCAGAGGCTGACTTGTCAGTGACTGACTCAGGCATAATCACGTGGCCCAGTTCTGGTCAGTGGGACACAAAGCATCCAGGGACAATTCCTGCTCTTGTATTACCAACAGTCTGCACAAAGTTTAAGGTGAATAATTTAACAATCTGAGAATATATTAACAGTGAAAATTTCAATTTGGGATACACTGAAACTTAAAATACAACCCATGACCTTATAGCAAGTGAATAATATTTGCATACCATTTGCTCCAAAGTGTCATACTTTGTATCTCCGTTTACTGAGTTTGCCAGCAGCTCATCCTTTGAGGGAGTGGTTAATATTTTAACATACACTTGACATTGCCTTGTTTTCATCTAAATCATGGTGAGTTATTTTCAGAACTACAGAAAAGTGTCTTTCATTTTATTTTCTAATTTGAAAGAGAGGTAACTAAAAGTGTAGCCACTTACCTGAAATAACATACTAAAATCTATAATTATATTATCAAAGCCATCAAGATTCAAAGTCACTATGTTGATGGGGGGAAAAATAAACCCAAAATTCACAACTCAGCCAACTGTTTCAGCTGTCATAGCTGGGTGACATAACTGTCTTTATTTTGGGGGGAGTTGTGGGGTGGAGGGTTTGAAACAAGGTCTTGCTGTATAGTTCGGGCTGGCCTTGAACTCACTATGTAGTCCAGGCTGGCCTGGAATACACAGCAATCCTCCTGCCTCAGTCTCCTGAGTGCTAGGATTACAGGCATGCGCCACCACACCCAGCTTATAGCTATCTTTTTAAAGTACCCTGTTCTACCCTAGGTTGTCTGTTTCCTTGGTTTTTTTTTTTTTTTGTTTTTTTTTTTTTTTAAATCCTGTAACATGCACAGGAGTCTTTAAAATAGAGGTCTTGTTGCCAGGTGTGGTGGCAAACACCTGCAATCCCAGGCAGGTTGGGCGGCTGAGGCAGGAGAATCACTGCCAATTCAAGGCCAGCCAGGGCTATATAGTGAATTCAAGGCCAGCATGGACTGCGGGAGACCGTCACAAAACAAAGCAAAACAAAACAGAAGTCTTGCAAAGTTCTCCATCTTCTTTTCCTAGGATGATTTCCCTGAGGATATTCTTGAGGACCCACAGTACTACACAACCCCTCTCATCTATCCCATACTAAAGTCTTGTAAATCTGGACACTTTCAAGACTCACGCACATTCTCCTCAACCTAAAATGCCCACTGCCACACTTGTCCTTCAGGTCAAGCAAGTCCCTCCTCCAAGAAACTTTTTCACATAACTATAGCCCAAGCCAATTACCTATCTTCTCGATTGCTATTCCAGCTTCTCAAACTCCAATGTTAGTGCAAATCATCTGGAAATCTTCTAGAAGTAAGGTCATACCTAGGTACCTGACTGCATTGAAACTCGTCAAATTTGGTACTATCGATGCAAATTTGGTATTCATTTGTTTGGAACTTGGTGCAAAGTTAGAACTTGTTGGTGTCAACTGCCTCATGACTAGACACCCTTTTCAGCCAAAACAGTTTGTTTGGCACTCCTCACGCCTCTCAGTAGTGGTTAATGATGATTCCCAAGGTACGGCCACACAAATTCTGATTCAGGAGATGTAAGGTATTGATCAAGTTTCCGCACCTCACAAACTCCTAGGGAAAACAAGCCATACATTTTACAATCATGACTTGTGTGTGAGCTCTTACATTGTTACTGGGTACTATCACTTTACCGTGTGTCTCTGCATCCTCTACAGCTAAACTGTAACCTCACTGAGATGCCATATATATTTTGTATCTTCCCACAGGACCTCACCTGCTAGAGATGCTTTACTGCTTATTGGCTTTCTCTGATAGGTTACTGAAAGCCTATGAATTATAAAGAATGGGTTCCAGGTTATTAGTATAAAACAGTATTAAATCAAGTGTTCCTGACAGTTTTTCAAAAATTTAAATTAAGCCACCGCGTTTCTAAAAAACATTAAATTAGGTCTCCAAATCATCTTGGAACTATCCTAACAAACCACAGAATGTACAGGAACATTCAGAAACTCTGACCAACACCCACCCCCATTTTTTCTGATGACAGAACTCTTATTTTTGATCAGGCATCCATTCCTCCCTCTCCCAAGGAATGCAGGAGATAATGACCCACCGCATAATTCCAGAGGCAATTTGTAATTGGTTCTAAGCCAGTCATGATAGTTCCGTTCCTTTTGCCAAGTGACTAACTTAGGCATAACCATGCAAACCAGCGCTAGTCAATGAGACACTGGGTCTCCTAGGAAAATATCTCACTCTTAAAGCCAAAAATCTAAAAGAACCCCTAGGATGTAAAACCTGTAGCGTCAGTGGCAGACTTGATAGTAGCCTCAGGCTGAAACCAACAGCCTTCAGAAGACAGGGTCAAAAGAATCACAAAGAAGCAAGCTGGAACCTGACCTACTACACATGGAACAGTGCTCTTATAGATATCTTTCATTAGATACATTTCCTTAGCTGTGAAAGCTAATTTGAATAGGGGCTTTTCTGTCATTTACAATCTCAAGTATCCAAACCAATATCAGCATTTATCTCTATGATGAGCAAGAGAGACTGGGCATACACAGCTCAGTCACAGAATGCTTGTTGCATATGAGGGCCTGGGTTCAATCCCCAGCACCCTTCCTTCCCAAAAAGACAGTAGGAAGAATGGAAACATGCTAAGAAATGAAAAAGAAATCTCTTTATATGAGTAAAGGAAAACTAACAGTATTTCAGGGCTCTGGTTGCTTACAATTAGTTCTACTTTCCACAGGTTGCCATTTGGCATTTGCTACTTAACTTCTAACTCTGGGCTTTCTCTTCTCACTCATTTTTTCTCCTCACAGAACACCTCCTTACCTAGGACTCAAATATACTTTACTCAACATTCAACATACACTCACCTGAGGCCCTACTGTCTCCCAAGCCATTGGCACTGGGCAAACAACTGAGAATGAGAAAGGTAAAATCTGACCTCATGGAAGTTACATTTTTGTTAAAGAAAAGATAGTAAGTCTATCAAGTTGAAATTTTTAAACTGCAGTAAATGCTTAAGAGAAACAAAGTAGTGCTCACTTCCCAGCACATATACTAAGAGAAACAAAGTACTCAGAAAGAAAAAAGAACATCTATTTTAGATAATCCCTCTTTTTTTTTTTTTTTTTTTTTGGTTGGTTGGCTGGTTGGTTGCTTGAGATAGGGTGTCACTAAATTGCCAGGACGGGCCTCTAACTGGAATTTGTAATCCTCCTGCCTCAGCCTCCCAAGTAATTGAGATTACAGGTGTGCACCACCACACTCAGGCCATAGATAATCCCTTAGACCACAAAAGATGTAGTCTGTGCTAGACTACTGTGAGTACAAGAGAAAGTTGTATTGGCAAGGGTCACATCATGGCTTTCTAGGATAAATTAAACAGCAAGTCTTACACTCACAGAGTGAACAATTTATTTAGTCACTTAATAAATGTTTACCAAGAGCCTAGTCTATAGGCAAAAAAAACATTAAACATGGTGTTTAACAGCAAGTACTGAAACCAGAATGTCTGGTTTGATATATTAGTTCTTTTCATAATCACCTGTGCGATACCTGGCAAGCTATCCTCCCTGGGCCTCAGTTTCCTTATATATAAAACAGGAAAGAACACCTGTTTCATAGAGGAGTTCTGAACACTAAATGGGTGAAAATGCTCTTAACACATTGCCAGCATGGGGTAAGTGCTCAGTAGAAAAGTATGTGTCAAGCAAAGAATATATTTCTGACTTCACGAACTTCCAAGAGGGAGGAAGAAGGTGAAGAATGCCAGGCAGCGGGTTATTACTAAAGTGTGTGAATGGGCGGGAACACATGAAGGCAAAATCCAACTTCCACTGAAAACAATAAATACTACTTTTGCCCACTGGTGGCAAACCTATGGCATGTGTGCTGCAGCAGGCATGCAGGGTCCTCTGTCACCACGCAAGCCGAGTCACACCAGCCCAAGTTTGACAAATTATCAGCATAGATCACATTAACTGTGCAGAGGTACATCAAATGGAAACTTTTACCTTTCAATAAAAAGCTGTTTATAACACTAGAATTCCATCTTACTCTGGAAAGAATGGCAATCATTAAGAAATCAAACGGTAACAAATGCTGGCATGGCTGTGGCAAAAAAGGAACTCTCCGATACTGTTGGCAGGAATGCAAACTAGTACAACCATTACGGAAATCAGTATGAAGGCTTTTCCAAGGACTGAAATTAGAAATTCCATAAGACCCAGCTATTCCCCTGCTAGGTATCTTGGCCAAAGAACTAAAGTCATCATACTACAACAATACTTGTATACCAAGGTTTATAGCAGCACAATTCCTAATAACTAAATTCTGGAAGCAGCCTGTATACCCAGTCACAGATGACTAGATTAAAAAAATGTGGTATCTATATGTAATAGAATACTGCTCAGCTCTAAAGAAGGACAAATTGAAGTCATCTGTAGGAAAATGGATGGATCTGGAAAACATAATGTTGAGTGAAATAAACCAGACACTCAAGCTTGAATACCAACCCTATGGTATCCCCATTTGAGTGAGGCAAAGTACAAACAAAGAAAATGATAAAAGATATCTCCAAAGAGACAAGGGAACAGATCTCATCCAACAGGGAAAGGGTCCAAGGGAACAAGGGGAGAGGTAAGGGGGAGGGAACAGGAATTCAGAGGAATAAAGATATGCCAAATACAGGAAACTCATAATCCAAATTAAAAAAAAAAAAAAAAAGCTAACTGCCTACTTTAAAAAAACTAAAATCAGTACTCTTCAGAGAAGCATAACAAAACCCAAAGTTTGTATAACTTGCCATTTTTACTCCCCACAGGAAGAAACTAGAAAATGTAACCCATTCTCAAAGGGAAAAAAAAAAAAAAAAAATCAAGGAAACATACCAATAAAGTAACATTTTACAGTTTGTAGACACAGATTTTTAAGCAGTTATAACTATGCAAAAAAAAAAAATGCTCATAATGAAGATAGAAAATCACAGAGAAGGAAACCACAAAAAAATAAAATGTAAATTCTAGAAGCCAGGTGTGGTGGCGCATGCCTGTGATTCCAGCCCTTGGGAGGCTGAAGCAGGAGGATCATCATGAGAGTTTTAGGACAGCCTGGTGCTACATAGTGAGGTCCAGGCCAGCCTGAAGTTCATAAGGAGACTCTGTTTCTAAAAAGGGAAGAAAAAAGACAGAAACAGAGAGAGAAAGAAATGATTTGAATGACTGTTGAATTCACAAGAAATAATGCAGACCAGGAACACGAACATTTTTGAAGTACTGAAAGAAAAAAATACAATAAAAAAATTAAAATTAAAATTAAAACCCTATTGTCTGCCAGGCATGGTGGTGCATGCCTGTAATCCCAGCACTCCCAACCTGGAGTAAGTATATAGTGAGTTCAAGGCCAGCCTGAACTACTACAGAGCAAGACCCTTCCTCAAAAAAAAAAAAAAAAAAGCCTATATCCAGCAAAAATGTCTTTTTAAACTGAAGATATGGTCAGGTAACTATTTAAAATTTGAATATCTTACCAAGATGTATCATGTACAGGTACAAAATAACCATGTTGATTATGATCATTATGTATACAATGTACCAATACATGTTCTTGGTAAAAATAAAATAAAATAAAATTTGAATATCTGGCATTTAAATTAATTTCAGGAATACAGAACATTATGATTATATTATTTTAAAAAGAAACATATACCTTTTATAATTACTCTCACTTTAGTCACATCCAAAAAAATGCACCTCAAATTTTTCATTGTGTAGCCCTCATTTTTCAAAATGCCTTTCATCAAATATAAATGCACTAACTCCCAGTGTCTTCCCATGTTTATCAACTGAAGACAAACACATTAGAGGACTAGATGAAATTCTTCTGCAAGTCATCATCCAGCAGCCCACTCTCCCTAAGGGCAGTTTTAAAATAAACACTCCGTAGTATAAACTAGATTCAAAAAGAATCCTGGGAGTGAAAGAAAACAATGAAGCATTCAAGAAAAACCCCTCTTCCCCCATCTGTGCTTATGGCAGCTATCTAAATATAGTGTGGGAGAGCTATTTCTGTTTATCAAGTTTCCAAACCAAGCAGTTTAACTAGACATTCCACCAAGAGTTCAGTAATAGAGTCAGAAATCCAGTTTCTCCCTCTACAAAAAGAAAAACCCCTAAATTTTCTAGAAAGTTTTTTTCTTTCTTAAAAGATCACATGTTAGGTAAACAAACTCAAAATAAAGAATTGAGAGTGTGCTGGGGCTGGGAATGCAGTGGTAGCGTCCTTGCTTCTCTGGGTTCAATACTGCCCACCCCTCCAGGGAAAAAAAGGGTTCAGTGTGTAAATGAGATTATGTGAGAGTAAACTTTAAAAATAGAATTACATGATATTGATATGCACAGAAAACTGACTATAGGACTACATATCACAATACTATTTGGGGGGGAGGGTATGGTTTTGTTTTGTTTTTTAAAAACAGGGTCTCACTATGTAGGTTAGCATGTCCTTGAACTCACTGTGCAGCCCAAACTGGCCTCAAACTAGTGAGGATCCTCCTACCTCAGTCTCCCAAGTGCTGGATTACAGGCTGCGATTACAGGCATGCACCACCACACCTGGCTCACAATATTGTTTAATACCTACATGTTGGACCTCTAAGTGACTAAGAACACACAGCACATTAACAATGACAGTGAGCTGGGTCTGGTGGCAAATGCATGTCATCCCAGCATTCTGGGAAGCTAAGGCAGGAGGATGATAAGTTGCCTAGGCAACTCACAACTCAGTGACTTAGCAAAACCCTGTCTCGCAATGTAAATAAATAAATGAATGAAGAAATGAAGGAATTACAGGCTGGGAATGAAGTCCAGTGCAAAGGACTGTGTTCAATTCTCAGTACCATGAAAAAGTTTTTCATATATTTATATATAAAACAGCACTTGATAAAAGAATAAATAAATAAAAGAACAAATCTCAAATATTTTATTTTAGATCATTTTTTTTCATTAAATTACAAATAAGTTTCTTTCTTTTAAAAGTACACATTCAACATTGTATTTCAGCTGCAAAAGTTAATATTCAGAATTCTTATCTTCTTGGCAACTTAAAATGTTGCACATCTGAACAACACAAGATAACATGCTTATTCCTGAATTTTTGTACTTACCATTTCAGTACACAAGTGCCCAGTGATAACGGCAAGTTTCAGCTTAGAATAGTTATGTGTCGGCTTTATTTTAGATACAACAAACAAAATCTTTCCTTTATCTTTAGGTAGTTCACTTGGAAAACATTCTTTTTAGTGAAAGAATTCATTCTTGAAATATTGGTTCACTTCTCTGGCAAACTGCCTTCATTATCACTGTTATGGTTTGTGTCTAGATGTCCCCCCAAAGCCTCAGGTACTCATAGGTAGGGCTTTATCAGAGGTGGCTCAACCTAGGGTGCGTGATCACTAAATTAGTTTATTGGTTGGTTTGGCATAATTTTGCTGGGATTAAAAATGTGATATGGGGTTGACTCAGGGTGAATTACTAGGATTAAGGGTGTGAGTTCTACCCACCCTAAGAGTGAGTAGCCTGGATAAAATATGAGGTAAAAAAAGGGTCCCTGCTTGTCTCTCATCCCTTGCTTGCTGCCACGCCACCCTGCCTTGGAGCCAGTCAACTATGAACTGAAACCTCTACAAACTGTGAGCCAAATAAACCTTTTCTACTTTAACTTTGGGTGTCAGATACTTTGTCTGAGCAAGGAGAAAAGTAACTAAAACAATCACTAAGAACTTTCATTGGCTCCATCTCTATTTTTCTTCTAATAGACTACTTTTATGAGAATTTAATTCACTGGATCTGACTTTGGAATCTGAGGTCTCAACTTTCTGTGATACTAAGGCTATTACTCCAGCATGTAAAATAAACCCAGGCTAAACTAGACATCACCCACTTTACACATGAGAACAATTAACAGTCATGGATCCACACAGGGATGAACCTGGCCTCCCAGTTATATAATTCTAACTCTCTATATCAATCTGTTATTAAATTTAGACCAACAGCTATAAAATGAGCAGCTAATAAACCAAATTACATGTCTCAAGTTCAAAAGCTGAATACTACATTTATCTCTGGTATTTTACTATGAGGTAATATAGAAAACCACACCAGAAACAGACATAGAATTCTATTACATGCTTCTATCCCCATACTATGCTAACAAATTTGCCCCAAAATGCTAACAAGATGTTTACTGAATTAATAAATTATCTCCTGCATATCAAGATTTGAGGTGCACAGGAAATATAAAAGATGAAGAAAACAGTCCTTGATAGCCAGGTGTGGTAGCATATGCCTGTAATCCAATACTCAGAAGCCTGAGACTCAGGAGTTCAAGGCCAGCCTGGGCCACATAACAAGACCTTTTCTTTAAAAAGAGGGTGGAGTGGGGATTTAGCTCAGTGGTAGAGCACTTGCCTAGCAAGTAAAAGGCCCTCAGTTCAATCCCCAGAACCAAAAAAAAAAAAAAAAGTTCCTGAACTCCTGGAATTCTCATTCTAGCTACAACAAAGATGCAATGAGGGGTGACACCGATGAGTGGCAGAATAGGACAGCAGGAAGGTTAATTCTGCGGAGGGAGCAACAAGGTCAGAGAAGGATTCAGAAGATATTTAAATTAAGCCTTGGAGAACATCTGGTTTCATGAACTGACTTCCTAAAATCCTTCAAATACGCTAAACTAAACTTCATACCAATGGAACGGGGAACAAGAGATGAAAGGAAGGGAGAAAAGAGTGGAGAGAGGGAGAAGGGGGGAAGGGGATGTAAAAAGAATTCAGACGTGTTACGTACATGTACCAGCTCCCCATGATTGACGAGTGTAATCATTATGTACTGCAAACATAAAAATAAAAATTATATAAACTTTTTACAAAGTTAGTTGTATTCCAAACTACCTCTAGTAAGATATGCCATAAACATATATAATTCCCTCCCTCAGAAGCACACACATTCACAAATGGCTGAGTGTCTTGGTGTGCTTGCCAAGGGCTCTAAGGATCACAAGAGCTGAAAACAGTTACTGTGAATAAGAATGCTTTGGGGAGCTTTTAAAAGCCCTTGTTTGAGAACAAAATGTCTTCCGGCCAGAAACATGAGATTTATTCCATCATTCTATTCTACTGCAATCTCTGTAACTATCCAATCAGAAGAAATCCAATTACTATTATGCTTAGCCACACTGGGATCTAACTTGCTAGGTTAAAAACTGAATAACTAAAGAATATATTAAGTAAAATGTTTCTTACATGAGTCCGGCCTCATTAAAAATATATCTGTGACAAAAGATGAAGGATAAAATCAACTTTAAAAAAAGTCAGTGATGGGAAAGTGACAAGGGTCAAGAAATTCAAAGAAATGTTAATTGCTTATTTTAAAGAAAGAGCTCCAGTAAATGTTTTGACGTTTCTAAGGGGCAAAGCAAGTAGACCACAGGACTAATCACTTGAGTAACTTTTAAAAGTAGGGCGGAAAAGGATTCAAAAGTAGTGGCTGATCTCATTAGCTGCTTAAGAAACTTTACAGATGTGACTTCACTCCTGGATTACACATCTATATTTAGTTTATACCTAATATGGATGAAGTCCTGAACTAACAGCCATTTCCTCTCTCCACAAAAAGAAACTTCCTTGCTTTTTTTCTATCAACAATGCAAAGTGTGGGCTCCTCTGAAAGGGGAGGTTTAAAAAAAGAAGAAAGAACTCAGAAAAGTATTTTAAAAATTAGTATATGATTTCTGCTAACCTTGGATCACTATGACTTGTCTAATTCTAAAATCAAAATATGTAATGTTCAAGTGAGGATTCTTTAACAAGTTTATAATAAACCCTAAGACTACTACTAATTAATCTGGTTCTCAAAATGCAGGTAAGGTCATGGAAATTTTAGTTTCCTTTCAAATTGTGACAAGAGGAGCTGAAGAGTGCAGTTCAGTTGGCGTAGTATTTGCTTGGCATATGTGAGGCCCTCAATTCCAACCCCAGAGACAGATCAGACAGACAGACACACACACACAATCACGTCCCAAAAAAGTCAGGCTCCAGGATCACAAAGGGGTTGGTAAAAATCTGAAAACTGCTACTACCTGGCCCTGTGACGTTACTCAGCAATGACTCTATAAGCCTTGTGTAAAATAGTATTAACAGTACCTATTTCAGAGTCCATAAGGACCAAATTAGCTAATATATGTAGTCACTTTTTTTTTTTTTTTTTTTTTTTGGTGCTGGGGATTGAACTCAGGGCCTTGCACTTGCTAGGCAAGCACTCTAACCACTGGGCTAAATCGCCAACCCTTAGCTAATATATGTAAAGGGCTGGCACACTAACTATGTCTACCTCAGGGTCAGCAACCAATGCTATCTATAATGGCTAGTACTCTGTTTATGACAAAAAGGAAAGTCTTCTGTGTTCATTTTTTTATGTAACAGTTTACTGTATCCTCTTCAAGAATAAATTATGTAGTTTCTCAAAAGTTTAAAACATAACAAAATAAAAAGTTTCAAAGTCACTTTATGATCCTTACATCATCTATCAATTAGAGCCATGATAAAGTTTTAAAGCTTCACCACCATCCCATTTGATACAAAGTGAAAAATTTTTAAAACAACAAAATCTTAGGATCTAGAAATAAATTACTTCAGCCAGGCACGGGTGGTGCACACATGTAATCCCAGCACTGAGGAGGCTGGGGTAGGATGATGTAGTACTTTCTTGGCCAGCCTGGGCTACCTAGTGAGTTCAAAACCAGCCTGAACTACATAGCAAGACCATGTCTCAAAAAACCAAAAAGAAAAAGAAAAAAGAAAGACATGACTTCAACACTCTACCTGTACCCCTTAAAAATTACAAAATATAAAACCTGCAAATCTACATGATCTCAATTTCTTCTATTATAAATGAAAAGCTGGGTGTGGTGGCACACACCTAGAATCCCAGCACTTGGGAGGCTGGGAGAATTACCATGAGTTTGAGGCCCACCTGCGCTACCAAGTGAGTTTAAGGCCAGCCTGAATTACAGAGCAAGACCCTGTCTCAATAGATAGATAGATAGATAGACAGACAGACAGACAGACAGATAGGCAGGCAGGCAGACAGACAGAAAGATAGAAAAGAATTTAATGTCTTCGTCCCCTTATGGAATGGTAAAGATTTTTAAATATCTAAACATCATTTCTCCTAAAGAAAGCATTAGATAAATTCTAGTTAATATGTAACTAGTGCAACTTTATAATTGAATAACATAAAAATCAAGAAATAGTAAAATGCAGTAGCACAGAAAGCCAAAATCCATAATTCAAAAGTAATTTTAAGCAGAGTGGTGACACAGATGTATAACCCCAGTAGTTCGGAGGCTGAGGCAGAAGGATCCCAAATTCCAAGCCAACCAGGACCACACAGTGAAACTCAAAACAAAAAAAGTACTTCTACAGAACCACTAGAGGGTGCTGGGGCTTTGCTCAGTGGTTAGCGTTTGCCTTGCAAGCATGAGGCCCCATGTTACATTCCCAACACCAGCCCCTCAAAAGACTATTCCTCTTATGTGTTTTCACTTTGATTCAAAAAAAAAAAGAGCAAGAGATAGAGACAAGAAAGGAAAAAAAGAGGAAAAAAAAAAAACCTCTTCGCTTTAGCTCCAAGTCCAGAAAGAGTGCTGAGGTAGATGGCCTGAGACAGCAGAAGCCAACTTGACCATCCTTAGTAACCTAGTAGTATCAGCAGGGTTGTGGCCCATTAAAGTTAACTCAGAGTAAATTCAACTCTAATCCCAGACTTCTTTGGTACTAATCCTGCTCTTCTGACAAAGAACAGAACCTCCCACCTATGTGCAGAGGCAGAAGGCAGATACTTCTCTTAGTATATGATATTCTGGAGACTGAAACCGCATATGCTGAGCTCACAAACTAATCACGGGCCAATACAGTCTTAACTCTGCTTCCTCAATTCAGAGTAACAATAAACAAATATGGTTCACTGTGTGTCAGACCCTAAGTGCTTTCCTTTTATTAACTCTTTTAATCTTTACAGAATCTCAAGACATAGATACTATTA
The DNA here is from genome assembly GCA_004026905.1 of Hystrix cristata. Taxonomy (NCBI): domain Eukaryota; kingdom Metazoa; phylum Chordata; class Mammalia; order Rodentia; family Hystricidae; genus Hystrix; species Hystrix cristata. Next base: position 74,125 of record PVJO010006095.1, read on the forward strand.
TCTCAGTGGAGACATTAAGGCACCTAATGAAGGGCAGAACCAAGATTCAAACATCAGCCACTTGGCTGCAGAGACCACCCTCTTAACAACTATACTCTAACAACAGCAAAACACTACAGAGCCAGACAGTGATCCACAATACGATGGCTCAAGTGCTCACCTGAAATACTAATTCTAATGATCTTCAATTTGAAAATGGACCCTATTAGTGCCTATATGGAGACTATGAATGATACGTCAACAGTCATTTTCTGGCTCTAACTTTGGGATCTCAGATCTCAAATATCATGGAGGACAGAAAGAACCTTTGCCAGGCATGGTGGCACACACCTTGTAATCCCAGCACTCAGGAGGCTGAGGCAGGAGGATGGATGCAGAGTTGGAGGCCAGCCCTGGACAACATAGTGACTTCAAGCCTAGCTTGAACTACACAGTGAGACCTTGTCTCAAAAAACAAACAAACAAATATAAATGAAAAGAAAAAATCTTTGTAAGCAATGCCAAGGCCGTAACACAGGGGCCTGCTGCGTCATCCAGACAGTAACCACCACAATTCCAAACCCCAGCGGCTGTCAGGCCACACACCCAGGGCGAAACCCCAGTCACGGATTCACCCACAACTCACTTCAATTTTCTTTTTTTTTAACTCTTACAAAAAAAAAAAAAAAAGTAAATCTGAACACTTCAATCTAAATTAAGAGTCATTTTGAGGAACAACACCAAGGCAGCAAATATGAACCTGGCCCAGATATTTCCCTCACCCTCACATCCTCTTTCTCTGGCCTGTTAAATTCCTGTAAGTTAACAGGCATTTGCTTTTCCCTAATCATGTGATCTTTTATTTCTTCATTTTTCCCATTAGCCTCCTCTGGACTCAAGCTTGTATAAGGAAAAGTAAAGCTTCTGTTAATTGTTTCAGCAAACATTTTATTGAGTAACCAACAAATGAGTTTCCATATTGTGCCATTACTACAGAAAGCACTTGAAGTGTTTATATCAATTCACTTAGGTATGAAACACTCTGATCTGTTTTTCCTCTATCATCCATTTGGGAAAAGCAACATAAAAATAAGCCAGAATAAATATCTATTCCAAATACACACCCCCCCCGCAAATCTTCCTAGACCTGAAGAGGCCTCCCAGTCAGTGAGTTACAAGACTCCCCTAGAAAACACGTTCCCATCCACAGCGGTGCCGTACAGTGTTCCTCCTCCATCAGAGCTCTCATCTGGGCTATGGAGAGCACCTTCGTTTTGTTTCCCCAGTGCCCAGCACACTAAAGTAAAGGCTTTTTAATGAATGAGTGCTTACACTGGTACTAATTGGTACACCTTCCCTATATTTACAAAAACAAAATTGCAGTGAGACACAAACAAACGCAAAGGAAATACAAAGGAATTTAGGGCTTCACTGATGAGCTTTAAATTTACTTGTGACATTATTTTTAACAAGACAAATACATTTTGGCAAGAATTCAGATGCCCCAGCATCACAATCTTTACAACACCAAATTTAAAGGGTGTCTGCCAGAAAAAGAGGAAGGAAGCAATGGTACAAATTCTATGAGATGACGGAAGACACAAGAAGCATAGAGGAAAAAAAAACGTAACAGGTCAAATCCAATGCTGAAGGACAGATTTTATTCAAGCTTGAACTTCCTTCTATTTATGGGTAAGATTGTTCTTAGTACCAGCATTAGAGAAAAGATGTACAGTATATTTATCTTGAGTTTCTCTTGTAAAGCCTACCTTGGCACCTGCATCAGAAAAAACAATTATTAATACCCTGCTTTGACTGTAACTAGAGAGTTGGGGATCTAGTTCAGTGGTAGAGCACCTGACTGTAACTAAAACACAACTAAATACAACATAATTGTAAGCAACTGTGGGGCTGGGGGTTTAGCTCAGTGGTAAGAATGCTTGCCTTGCAAGCACAAGGCCCTGAGTTCGATCTCCAGCACCAAAAAAAAAAAAAAGAAAATTGTAAGCAACTGTATCATATGTAAAAAGCTCAAAAGCCAGGCATGGTGGCACATGCCTGTAATGCCAGCACTTGGGAGGCTGAGGCAGGAGGATCACTGCCAGTTCAAGGCCAGCCTAGGGCTATCTAGGGCTATCTAGTGAGTTCAAAGTCAGTCTGAAATGCATGAGACCTTACCTCAAAAGAAAAGAAAAAAAAAAAAAACCACCTTCAAGAGAAATAAGGTTTTATCACTACCAACTGGGGTCTTTTTGAAGCTAAGTCACACCACAAAACACTGAATGAAAGGCTTCTAAGAAATACTGAGTTGCTGGGGATTTAGCTCAGTGGTAGAGCGCTTGCCTAGCAAGCACAAGGCCCTGAGTTTGATCCCCAGCACCCCTCCCCTGAAAAAAAAGAAAAGAAATACTGAGTTGACAATTAATCAGGTAAAACCTCCCCTCCAAATCTACACTAAATCATCAGTGTTTTAGTGATACAACCAGATTGGTAGTATGCTGTATATGCCAGTAATTTCAGCTGATCTATGCTTTATTTTGCCAACTATCCATGAAATACTGCAGTTAAATATGTTTCTTTTCCATAGGACAGCATATTTTAAAGAATATTTTTAGCCAACTATAATCAGTAGCTGTACAGTTTAAAGTCTATCCATTATACTTAAAAACTTTCACTCATCATTTAGGTATGGTGGCACACGCCTGTAATCCCAGCACTTGGGAGGCTGGGGCAGGAGGATCTTCGTGAGTTTGAGGCCAGCCTAGGCTGCCATAGTGAGTTCAAGGACAGCCTGAACTACATAGGGAGACCCTGTCTAAAAAAAAAAAAGATTTACTGAGTGTCTGTCATGAGGCAGGCAATATACTAGGTACTATGGTAGATGCAAAAATGAATAGGACGGGGATCCCACCACATGGAGCTTACTTTAACAAGACATATATACAAAACTATCAACTGGCCTTACAGGAAGGAGGAAAAGAGCTGGATGAAGATTCATACGAGGGAGAAGGTTCCTAGGAGGGGGGCATCATAGGAAGGAGATGGCACCTGAGAGATTCCTTTGGAAGATGTCTGTTAAACTGTCTCCATTTAATCTTTCACCTCTTTCTCTAATAAATCAGCATTTAATTCAGCTCTTAAGGCTCTGACATTTTCTAAAAAGGTTTCCTTTGAAATGTATTCCCTTCAGACTACCAACCTGTCTCTTCTACACAGCTGAGTTTCTTTGTTAGAGTTGGCTTTGCGCCTGACACTACAGTTTACTTCCTATTCACTCTTCTGCTCACTCTATTGTGGATTCCCCACCACAACCATTCCTTCCACACTAACTGCCAGGCAAATAAATCCGACAAACACTCCACTTGACACAAGTGCTCACTCCCTCCTTAAAGGCTTCTCCTAGCTTCTTTGATACCTCACTCTTAGAGTTCGCCTCTTACCACTACTGCTCTTTCACAATTCCTCTCTGTTCTCCTTTTCTAGCTTCTCCTCCACAACCCAACCTCTAACTATTGCCAATACCTAAGAACTTGGTCCTATACATTTCCCTGACTCTTCACTCATTACAGAATAAACATTTATTTTAAATCACACAAATACCACATCATATGTGTTTGTGTTCAAGGCCCAAATTCCTCTACCCTGCCTAGACTTCTTTCTGGACAGATCTGTGTATCTAAGCAGACATCTCCACTGGTCATCTCAGAAATCTCAAACTCAACAAAACATAACTTCACCACTGTCCATTCCTCTTCCATCTCCATAAAAGTTACTTCTTGACTAGTGATTCTAATTGGAAGCCCACATCATTTCCCACATTCGCCTCCATCAACATCTTTCTACTGACTGCACTTTCAAAATGTACCTGAAATCCGTTCTCTTTTTTTCTCCATCACCTCCTAATCCAAATCATCATCATCTTTCTCGATTGCAGTGCCCTCCAAATAGTTTTCCCTGTTTCCATTCTCATCTCCCTTCAATTCATTTTACAAAGCGTGTTTCCATTCTCATCTCCCTTCAATTCACTCCCTCATCGCAATCTTTTTGAGAAACGCCATTTTTACTAAGGATAAAAATTTGTTTAGCGCTGGGGATTTAGCACAGTGGTTAGAGTGCTTGCCTAGCAAGCAGAAGGCCCTGAGTTCGATCCCCAGTACCAACAAAAAAAAAATTCGTTTAGCATACAAAGGGCTGGGGATTTAGCTCAGAGGTTAGAGTGTTTGCCTGGCAAGCACAAGGCCCTGAGCTCGATCCCCAGCACCAAAAGAAACAAACAAACATACAAAGACCTCTGTGACCTGGTCCATCTATTCCTTGCTCTAGTCCCCGGTTTTATATTCTCTGTATTCCAGTTACACTCTCCATTTCTTGAGTATTTCCAACCTCTATATATACTGATTCCTCCAGCACGGAATGTTCTTCTTCTCACTTCTCTACCACTCATCCTGCACACCATGTTCTCAGAGAAGCCCTCATTGAACCTCCATTGATACTGAGTTTTCTGGGCTAGGTGTGGTGGCGCACGCCTGTAATCCCAGCACTTGGAATGCTGAGGCAGCATGGTCACAAGTGCGAGGCCAGTTTGGGCTACACAGTGCGCTCAAGGCCAGCCCAAACTACATAGCAAGACCCTGTCTCAAACAAACAAAAATACTTGGATTTTTACAGCAGATTTCTCAAGAGCACAGCCTACCTTCAAATTATTTAATCAACATTCTTCGAACAATTCTAGGAACTGGCAGATTTCATAGCATAGAACCCTGCTTTCTTGAGCAAAGATTAAACAGGGCAAATGTTCTTTCAGTGCTGTTAGGAAGGTAAATACAGACACAGTCTAGGTTGCTTCTATATAGCCTAAATAAATTTTCTTTAGGTCAATCCATGTAATACATGTTACTTATCAGAATGGGACTCACGTGCTTGCTTCGGCAGCACATATACAGAATGGGCCTCATTTTTTCACTCTGCTCTCATGAAGAACATTAAAACATTACACATAAATTCTTACCAATGATTCATACAAGTTTACAAAAAAGACTTCTGTTTGCAATCAAGGGCCCTCCCCACGAAGTATAAATAATGTCTGTGTTGCTGATGGCTACCAATAGTTTGTACATGACTTCATGAAGAATGGACAAGTCCTAAACATTTGGGGGGATGAGGGGATGCTGGGGTTGAGCTCAAAGACTTGCGCTTAAGTCCTAAACATTTTGGATTTTGTGTGTGTGTGTGTGCTGAAGATAGAACGCAGGGCCTTAGCGCTTCTAGCACTTGTTGTTTTTTGTTTTTGTTTTTTTGGTGCTGGGGATCGAACTCAGGACATTGTGGTTGCCAAGGCAAGCACTCTAACCACTGAACTAAATCCCCAGCCAGCGCTCTATCACTTGAACCCAAGTCCTAAATATTTTTAAAGCAAGATTTCAGATTCCTGTGTTAATATATGCCGTAACCTAGAAAATCAAGTAATATAAAACTATACGCTCTTCACAAGCTTACATCTTGGCAAAATTTTCAATTCAGTCCTATGTTATATCCAAGGCCAAGACTTAATTTCTTAAATATAACACTTTTTCACCCCCGAATTAGTCTGTATAGTCTGGTCTCATGACTTCCTAAGTGGCACAATAACCTAATTTGACTCCTCTTTAGTTTTTAATAGATGTTCACTCCAGTAATCTACCACTTGGTCTCTATGGCCAAAATAAAGTAACCAGTTGTTAGTTGAGAAAAACAGGCAGAGAACTCACAAATCCTTAGAAGTTCTTACTTACCTCAACCTTCATCTAATTGTTTGGTTTTGCATTCACAAATGCTTTTTCAGATTTTCTTTTATTCTTCTCCCACGCATACAAGTAAACAGCTATGCTGCACAGTGGTAAAATTCAGTACTTGCATTGCACTCAGTGATTGATGTTTTCGCAGCTATTATACTGACAGCTAAGTCCCTTTCATAAGAATGAATTATTTTGCATGTAAATTTGGAAGTAATAATTTTATTGCCAAAGGGGAGAAAAAAAGAACACCTGTTATACCTCTAGCTTAGAGTTATACACTATATTTCAGTTTTCAGTTCAAGAAAGAAGAAACACATTCCTATGAAAGGAAGTTCAGAAATAAAATACGTGTGATGAACTTTTGAGTTCAATACTTATACAAAACAACAGGCTCCTAGTCTATCTTTGACACAATTTTCAAATACAATCTTATTTATGTACATTAGGTTGTCACTTTCATAAGCTTATAATTAGGCTAGTAGTCTCCTGGGTTTATATACGTGCATATGTATTGGGAGAAGGGTGCTGGGAATTAAACCCAGGGCCTTGAGTATGCTCAGCAAGGGCTCTGCCACTGAACTATAGCCCCAGACCTATCTATCTATCTATTTATTTATTTTTGGTGCTGGGGATCGAACTCAGGGCCTTGTGCTTGCTAGGCCCTTTTTATTTTTTTTAAGAGTCTCACTAAATTGCCTAGGGTGGCCTCAAACTCATGATCCTACTGTCTCAGTCTTCTTTCCCTGGTAGCTGGGATTACAGGCATGCACCACCCCACCCAGCTCTTTATTTTACATTTTAAATTTTTTAAAAAACTGAAACCAAATAAGGCTAATTGATATCCCTTATACCAGTACTTGGTACTGACCACTAAGGGATAGAAGCCAAGGCTCAAAAAGGACATTTCACAAGGAAATTCACAAACTAATGCGCTGAATTAAATTTAGATTCTATTAAATCATACTTGGATGGTCTGTAGTCACGATCTAAAAGCCATTTTTCTTCAGAAACACCCTTTCCTTTCTCTGAGAGCCTCTAAAATGAGCAAATCCACCATATCTTACTTTCCTACTTGATCAAAATCTTAACTCCTACCTTAATCACACTTCCCATCCTGCCTAACACATTTCCCTTTTACAGACTCACTAATTCCCTATTCAGGAGATACCAGAACACTGAGGCTCCACCATTCCAGTGAAACAGGAAGTGAGAAAGTCTTGCTCACCATCCTTTTACTGGCTTCTAGGCACCTCAATAAGCATACTTCAAACCAACTTGACTTTTAGTAAGCCAGGTCCTCCCAACTGCCTCTTTCCTATCGCGACTCGTACTGCATTAGGCTTCTCCATGTTCAGTCCCCTTGGATCCTATCTCTTCCCCATTCTGGGTTCCCTTCAGAGTTTTATATTTAACCAAAATAATCACCTAGCATATGCTCAAAGTAGCACTGATAGGTCTCCAGGAACAGCTCAGGCAAAAAGTAACAAGAACATCACTGGAGTCCAGGAGTGTGAGGTCAGCCTGGACAACACAGCAAGATTCCATCTCAAAAGTTAAGTAAATAAATATGAAAAATAAACTACAGAATTGGGAGGGTTCCTATCTTCTAGGTCAGTAACGTGAACCTTTTAGAGCTTTCAGTTGATTACAAACAGTTCACTGCAGCCCGTGTGCCACAGGCTCACCACCACTGCTCTGGGTGTTGGAGTAAAAAAACAGAACTAGGAAAGTGCTATAACATAGCTGAGGAGGAATTACTGGGCTCATGCACAGACTGCTCCGAAAATACAAGGAAGACAATGTAGTTGAGCCCACTCTTGCTGCTTGCCCTAGACAACTAAGCTCAATATCCCATTATATCCCACCATCAAATTTCTAATTCATGTATGTGCTTCAAGTGTAAATACCAGTTTTCTGCTAAAAGTCTAATATTCCCATGCTTTTGGCATTCAATAAATTTTGTGTGTTCTTTTACTGTTTAAAAATGTCTTCTGCTAAAAAAAAAAAAAGAAAAAAGTCTTCTACATGTCTTCTGCTATGAACTCCAATGCCTGTTGGCAGAGTAACTAACGCTATTTAACATACCACTCAGAAGAACCACAGCCTGTCTCGGCTGCCTCACTGCTTTGAAAATAACTGTACACAAGGGTATTTCCCCCTATTTGCATTTCTTTTTTGGGAGGGCTACTAGGGATGGAACCCAGGGCCTTCATACTGAGCTACATTCCCTGCCCTTTTTCTATTTTTTAATTCTGAGACAAGGTCTTCCTAAATTGCTATTATACATGCATGCAGGGCTCGAATTTGAGATTTTCCTGCCTCAGCCTCCCAGAATGCTGGGATTACAGGAGTGTGTCACCACACCCAGCTGACATTTGTATTTCTCACATAGGTTTTGAGAAGAAATTGAGTTCTGTGCATAAGAATTGTTTATACCAGAACTATAACTTGAATCCTGGTTTTATGTCTCCAACACCAGTGAGAAAGACACTTGGTGATAAAGCAAGGTGACTTTAATTCAGGTGGTATTCAACACAAACATGGAAAACTGGAAGAGATATACAAGTAACTCAAGCTTGGGAAACAATGTACTACACATCTATCTACTTCTAACTGAAGGATTAAATAATAGCAAACAGGGCATCAAGCAATGTTTTCCTTTCTCATTCTCCCCACCTTCCAGCAGGACTGGGGGTCAGTCCCAGATCCTGGATTGTGCTACACTGAGCTACACCCCCCACCCCTTTCTAATTCTTATACTTCATTTTTCTTGTCTTACTGTATTGGCTAGGACCACCAGTACAACACTAAATTTAAATAGCGATAACTGAAGTATCCTTACCTAATTCTATAATGCTTCTAAATGTTCACCCTAAATGTCACGTTTTTTAGATTACTAGTAGATTTACTTTTTTTTTTTTAGTTTATGAAAACCTTATTTCCAGACATGATCTCACAATGCATCCCAGGCTGGCCTCAGACTTGAAATAACATGCTTGGGGGGGGGAGGAAAAAAAAAAAAAAAAAAAAGAAAAGACTTGCTTCAGCCTCCCCAGCGCTAGGATTACAGACACACACCACCTTGCCCACTCCAAAAAGGGTTTTTATCTTTGAATCTAAACTGATTTTGACCAACCCATTCCCTTCTCCAAACTGTGTTCTACTCCCCTCTCTTTTCTTTCATTCCAATGCATTTTAAAATATTACTCTGAAAATATAAATTAAAAATCAAGTACTGTCACCCAAATTAACAGACTGATATTCTGAGAGTTCTATCTATACCCTTCTGTTGTTTCAATTCCCTGGACCAAAATGTTTCTAAAATTGAAAATTTAGAAAGAAAGTCCTTGTCCTTAAACATTGTTTCAGTCACCCGCCAATCATTTGTTCTCTCCATCTCCTAAATACACCCATCGAGGTCTTCCTTTCTTTAAAATAAAAACCCAATTGTCGTTCGTTTTGGTTTTGGTTTGGTTTTTTGAGACAGATCTCGCTATGTAGTTCAGACTGGCCTTGAACTTGCTATGTAACCCAGGCTGGCCTCCAACGCACAGCGATCCTCCTGCCTCAGCTTCTCAAGTGCTGAGATTAAAGACGAGTGCTGGGATTGCAGGCGTGCGTCACCACACCAAGCCTAAAACCTCGGTTTAAAAAAACAAAACAGAAAAAGACTCTGTTAGCTCAGTGTGTTGCCTAACTCTAAACCGAGCCTGGTTTCTTCATTGATTGGGAGAACCTCCAAGACTTTAAAGAAGTTAAGAAAAGCAGCTGATCCTGATGTTTATAACTTTTACTCTCTCCGCTAAATTAAAAAGCACTGAAGAAAAAAGGAAAGGGACAGCATTTAAAAGCAAATAAAGAATTTTCAGGATACAAAAGGTAAAAGGGGGTCGAGGGGTCAACCCAATCAAGTTATGAATTCTCTCACTAACTTTTCTTTCAAAACAAAAAAGACACACACAACCATTCCCGAGGCAACAACACTGAGGGGAGCAGCCAAAAACGTTGCATCATACGAAACACTACGCGCTACAGAAACAAGAAAACCAGATGGTGCTGAGATACCTAAGACAGGAAAATCCTACTGGGAATCTCGGTCTTTTCCCGACGCCCAGGAGCGGCTAACTGCCCTTCTGTACTTTTTTTAAAAACTACGCCGAAAATTAAAAGTTTCGGTTTCAGAACAGAAGGGCTCAGTGTTCTTTCCAAAAGCGTCGTGAGAAGTTCGGTGCCACCTCGGACGCCAAACTGCGGCTCCGGGCGCGGGCGCGCGCCAAGGGCGGGGCGGGGCGGGGCAGACCCACCTCGCCCCGGGGCCCGGGACCCGCGGGAGGCTCGTCCCACCCCGCAGGCGCTGCTCCGCCCGAGGGACCCGCTCCCCCGGGCCCGCGCCCCGGAGCCGCCTGCCGCCGCCCGGGGCCCGCCTGACCCTTCGCCCTGCCCGGGGAGGCGGGAAGGCGCGGTGACCCCGAGACAATGGCCGGGGCGCCGCGCGCTCCTAAGGGCCGGGTGGGGGGGGCCCTTTGTGGGCGCCTCGGGACGCCGCGCCGCTCGGCCGGGCGGGCGCCGGGGCTCGGTGGGACACGACGCCGGGCGAGAGCTCACCTTGACGAAGAGCTCGATGAGGGGCTCTTTGTCCTCCTCCTTCAGCCCGTTCAGCGGCATCGACAACGCCATGGCCGGCTCGGCTGGGCTCCGCGGACAGCGGCGCGACTGCTGCTTCAGCTTCGAGGCTGCTCTGGCTGCCGGCTCCCGCCGCGCTGCGCTCGCTGGACAGTCCTGGCGTCCGGCTGGCCACGGTCTCGGCTTCTCAGCACCGCCCCACGCCCCGCGCACGACTCTGAGGCTGCGGCAGCCCGTGCGACTTCAAACTGCTGGGCGGGGCGCCGGGGGCGGGGCTTTGGTTGGGGGCGGGGCCGAGACCCGGCGCCTCGGGACTCTCCAAGGGAAACGCGCGGCTCGCGGGGGCGGAGCTTGGGACGGGAGGCGGAGGGACCGCTCTGGCGCCCGCGGAGGGACCACTCGGATGCTCGGAGGACAGTGTGGGGGCGTGGCCTAGCCTCGGGGGTGTGGCCTCCGGTGGGGCATCTCGAAGCTCAAACTGCAGCCCACACCTCCCGAGAGGAGGGAGGGAAATTCCCCGTTCCCTGGGGTCCGGAGCCTGACACCGCCTCCCTCCGCAGCCCGGCGCGTCCTCCGCAGCTGCTGCTGGTAGGGTGCCAGGTGACCTCATGCCTCAGCCCGCCTGGGGAGGCGAGGAGGTGCCTCCTGCCCTCTCCCCCGCTGAAGCCACAGGACTCATCGTCCTTTCCCGCAGTGGCCACCTCCCCAACGTCCTCTGAAAAGGCGGGGCTGCCTTTTCCAGAAAAGCTTTTCCGAAACTTTTCATCATCTCCTTTGAAATACATTACTTTTTTTCTTCTTCCTCTTGACTTTGTTTTTCCTCTTTTGACTCAGATCCTTTAGTATTGGCAGCCGCTGTATTCACAAATATTTATGAGGCCCTACTTAGTGTTCCAGGCTCTGAGCTAGGCCTTGGGCAATAAGCAATGAAACAAGATCCCTCTGTCCCGGACCTGAAGTCTGAGACAGACACCGGAGTGCCTGAAGGCTACGGGGCGCCCCTGCCATTGTCTGGGGGCTTTCGTTCCTGGACAGATCGTTTCTTCTTTGGCCTGGCAAAACGCAAACGAGTATGCATCGGAGTCGCTGGAGGTTGCTGCACACCGACTTGCTCCATCAGATTCTCTGGGGAAGAGAGAAATTCACATTTTAACCAGCACCAGGACAGTTCTGAAGGATGTGGGCCTCATAAAGGAAAAAACCGCCCTTGATCTTCGGGCCTTGAGGGCGGATTCGGGAATGGTTTGAACCAGGCAAGTGGTAGGCATCCGGGTCTAGTTGGTTGCTGTTGATGCCTGGGGCAAATGTCACCTCCTTTGGAAACTTATTTGTGCCCTCATCTGACTTTCCCTAACACCAGACTTGCAGGAAAAATGAAGTCAGAGGAAGGAAAAAAAAAAGAAAAATTTCCAAGGAGATGACCCTGCTTCCCAGGTTTGGTTGATTCTTGAGTTCTGCAAGGGCTGAGTTGGGGGTGGGGATCTCCACATTACTGATACACAGCACATACTAGAGTGTTTGATTTTTGTGGTTGTTTTGGTTTGGTTTTGGGGAGTGCTGGGAATTGAACACTGGGCTTTGTGCTTGCTGGGGTAGCACTCTACCTCTTGAAAAGGTTGAATGAGTACTTGAAAATACGGTGAAATCTGCAATTTTTTCCTGGGCCACGCCAAAGCAGGTTCACAGTTTCTTACAGGACCTCTGTTAAAGGACCCCCGTGATTAGAAATACATGCTCTGGGGGTTGGGGATTTAGCTCAGTGGTAGAACCCTTGCATAGCAAGCACAAGGCCCTGAGTTTGATCCCTAGCACCCCTCCCAACCAAAAAAAAGAAAAACATGCGGTGGAGCCAGGTGTGCTTATTATGTATGGCTGTAATCTCAGCACTGAGAGGCTGAGGCAGGAGGATCACCTCAAGTTTGAGGCCAGCCTAGGCCACATAGTGAGCTCATGGCCAGCCTGAACTACATAGATAGACCCTGCCTCAAAAAACAAAAAAAGTTTGAGCCCAGCCTGGGGAACTTGGCAATTTAACAATTCAGATAGATACTGTCTCAAAATAAAAAACAAAAAAGGGCTGGGGATGTAGCTCAGTACAAAGGCACTAGATTCAATCTCCAGTACTGAAAGAAAAATAAAAAAATTAAAAAAAACTCAGGAGCCGGAGCCAAACTTTTAAATTCACATCTTGAGGACAACACAATGTCCTTGAAAACTCTCAGGCTCACTTTCATTATCTACAAGGGGGTTGGGTAGGTTCGGGTCCTTGTCTCATGTGTCCTGTGCAGTCAATAATGGCCACTATCTGCCCTGGCCGTTGGCTGTCCCCATTCACCTCTGCAGGCTAACATGGCATTATATCCAACTCCCTCAGTGTCCAGCTTGTTTGTTCAAAAGGAATAAATGCTGGGAGGCCACCCCTTAGAGCAGGACAAACAAAAACAGAGGTGACTGGCTGGACTCTGAACTGAATTCAGTGTTAATTTTTCACAGAATCATGAACTGAAGTTGTCTTGCAGCCTCCCCCGCTGCCTTGCCCTAAAGGGAACCAAGATGGTGACTCCAGGCTAAAGCCAACCCACAGATCCCGCAGCACCTCCAAGAAGACCCAGCCTGGCCTGAGGCAGGGCCTCCTGTTCTCCCAGATGTGCTGGGGGCTTATCAGACACAGTGGAGGGCAGTGAGTATCTCTCCCCTCCACCCCTGTCCTCACCGGCATATGGAGATGCCCTGGACGTGAGGGAGAAGCAGAACCGGATTCCGTAGGTTTCCTCTTAGCTAGGTGGAAGCGGATGGCCATCCCCTCTCCTCCACAGAGCCCCAAGGGAATGTGACCTCCAGCCTGCCCACCAGGAAACCACAGGCAGAGGCTTTGACCCTGAGCCTGTGCTTGGAAACTGGTCACAGTGGCACCTCAGGTTCCACCTTCTACCCCCGTGTGGCTCACGTGGATTTAGATGGGGCTACAGGGTCTGGGGGAGGAGGAGAAAGGAGTTGTTTTTGCAGGGAGGCTCCACAGTACGTTTTTTCTTTCAAGTCTCCGTGCAGCTTTGAGATGCAAGCCTATTTTGCATCCTGTGCTCCTATTTGTTTTTATAATGTACCAGAAAGCTTTAAAGATGGGTGGAGATGTGTTCTTCTCCACACACCCCTCTGACCTCATTGCTACTGCTTTCCCCACTACAGCTCCACCCCAGCCACACCTGCCTCCTTGCTATTCCTGTTGCCTCAAAGTCTTTGCACGTGCTCCTATCCCCCCTTGACCATTCTTCTCCCAAAATTTCTACAACTCTCATTCTAGCCTCCTTCAGTCTCTGCTGAAATATTGCCTTCTCAGAGCGGCCTCCCCATTGCCACCCTAGGTGACATTGCACTGCAGGCAACATTACAAGCTGCTATGGCTCACTCATCCCCAACTTTCTTCCTCTCCATAACATTTACATCCTCTATATATTTTACTTATTTGTCCGCTTGTCTGTTGCAAACCGCCCCACATGTGAATATAAACTCCTTTAAGGCAAAGATTTTTGCTGGGTTTTGTTTACAGCTATATTCCTGGATTATAGAATAGTTCATCAATAAAAATTTATGGATTACAGATGTGGTGGTGCACACCTGTAATCTCAGCACTCAGGAGGCTGAGGCAGGAGAATCACCTCAAGTTTGAGGCCAACCTGGGCTGCATCGTGAGTTCAAGACCAGCCCAAACTACACAGTGAGACCCTGTCTCAAAAAGCAAAATCAAAACAAAACAAAATAAAAACCACAAAAAAAAAATTATGGAATGACTGTGCCGTATTTACACTGTGGTCTTGCATACCCAGAGTGGTCCTCTCCCGCGCTGCTTGTGGCAGCCACTTCACAGAGGGTCAGGTCTCCGAAGGGACGCACTTCCCTCCTCCTCCCCCTGACCCCGGCACTGGAGCCCACTGTCACATCCCGCTTCGGAAACTGCGGCCAAAGAGCAGGGAAGCTAAGTACATGGACCCTGAGTTCCAATCCTGCCCCTGTCATTCAGCAGGTCAGGATAGCTGTGCTTCAGTTCACATCTGTAAAGTGGGTCTAAAATGAGTGCCGACTTAACAGGCTCATGGATAAAGTAATCTACGTCAGTGCCCGGGATGGCACAAGGGCCCTGTCCACACTCCCCGCGCTGCTCACTGAGCTCCCACACTGCCTGGCAGACACCTAGCTCGGTACTTCAGTAGCCAATCGTATTTATTCATCGTGGTGTTTCACAAGCCTGTTTTCCTTGTCCCCATCTTACAAATAAGGAAACTTAGGACAGAGAAGAACGTACCACAGGTCATTCGCCTGGGAAGATGGCAGAGCTGGAACTCAAACTCAAGACTCTGCTCCTTTTCACTACACTGTAACTGAGTGTAGGAAAAGCAAACTCCTAAACATCCTTCAAGGCCCAACTCAAGTATCCTCCTGCTCCAAGAAGTTCCACACACCGCATGGCGGACATTTATCCCCTGACAGAGCTGAAGGATTGGTCTGGAGTCTACGCCAGCCATCAGGGTGGTAAAGGTGCTGCTGAAAATCCCAGTGTGGGTGTCCCTGGGGAACCACCTGATCGCTGACTCGGGCAAGGTTTTTAACCTTCATAATCCTCCCCACACACCAGGGAATGTAATGGAGGCTAACACATGAAGTCCTTGAGAGGACCGACTGGATAATGACTATAAAGCACTTAATAACGAACACTTAATAAATGTTAGCTATTATTACCTCTTGTATCAATATCTGCTGCTTCTTTGCTATACCACGACATTCTCGGAGGGAAGGAATCTCGTCAGCCTGCGCATCTTCTTGAGCAAAACATTTCTCAAGATGTAGCTCAATGGCAGAGCGCTCCCCTGGCTTGCGCAGGGCCCTGGGCTCAGTCCCCAGCCCCACTGGAAAAAAAAAAAGTTCAAGTGTTTTCCATCTGTGCGATTTCCTTATATAAAATGACCAGTATAATAGCTCCCTCACAGGGTTGTTACGGAGATTGAACTGGTTAATAAAGGCAAAGCACATAACACATAGCAAGCGCTCTCCTATGCCCAACTCAGCGCCCGGCACATAATGGTGATTCAACCTAATCAGACTGAGTGAGAGAATAAATATAATAAATTTCAAGCATTGACTTTTAACCTCCCGTCTCCCAAATTTCACATTGTCATTTCTTTTTTTTTTTAACATTGTTGTTTCTTTGACTGCATCCGTCAAATAACAGGTGCTCAATTAATCCCTGCTGATGCCAGTCAACCTGGCTTTGGAAACTTCCAACTTGGCTTTGCACTCCAGCTGTATCCCTATAAAATCCTGCTAATTGTGACTTCGCTGTATGTTTGGCTGAAGTGGAACGTGAATGTGGTGTTTGCAGATGCGCCCTTCCACATTCTCTGTAGATCAGGCTCCTCTGGAAGAAGTGAATCGCTGAACAAACACCTGAACAGGCAACATCTTCCAGTTCAGCCTTGCTGGGCTCTAAACAGTGATCCGAGGACACGGAGGCCGTTCCTGGCCACAAACCCTTGGACCCTCTCTGTACACTGTTTACAACAGAGATGCAATAGAGAAAACAGAGGCTCGAGGAAGTGAAACAGTTTGCCTAGGGCCCAGCTAGTCAGTGCAGAACCTAGAATCAAACCCAATTCTCCTTGTCCTCATCGCCAGCCCTCAGAATGCTGGCCTCATGGACTTCTTGTGCGACTGGAAAGGGTAGCACATAAAGGTTTTACAATACGGGCATTCAAAAAAAAAGGCATTTTTGAATTTTTCTTCACAACCTTCCCCTGAACTCCATCTCTTCTTTCCTCCATAGTTCTGAGGTCAGAAGACTGTAATGGTTGAGGATTTAGCTTAGTGGTAGAATGCTTGCCTAGCAAGCAAGCGCAAGGCCCTGAGTTTGATCCTCAGCACCCAAAATAAATAAACTAATTAATTTAATTTAATTTCAAGTGATACCTATCTACCACATTTTCATTCTTACGTATCATCTTGGTATAATTGTATATCAAATATGTACTTCTGTCTGAAGGGAAACAAAGCAACCTGGTAAGAGTGCTTACTCCCAAAGAGGGAAACTGAGTCGCTGGGAGAGGTGTGCATTGGTTCACTTATATGCTATTTTGTTTTGTAACTTTTGTCCTAGTGGTAGGTATTATCTATCCAAAAATTTATTTTAAAAAGAAAAGGAGCTGAGTGGGGTGGTGCATGCCTGTAATTCCAGCACTCGGGAAACAGAGGCAGGAGGATCCTTGTAGTTCAAGGCCAGCCCGAACTACATAGCAAGACCCTGTCTCAAAAAAAAGAGGTTGGGGGCTGGGGATTTAGCTCAGTGGTTAAAGTGGCTGCCTGGCAAGCACAAGGGCCCGAGTTCAATCCCCAGCACCAAAAAAAAAAAAAAAAAAAAAAAAAAAAAAAAAAGAGGTTGGGGATTTAGCTCATTGGTTAGAGTGCTTGCCTATCAAGCACTATGCCCTGAGTTCAATCTCCGGCACCAAAAAAAAAAAGAGAGAGAGAGCTAGGCATGATGGTGCCTGCCTGTAATCCCAACACTCAGAAGGCTGAGGCAGGAGGATCCTTGTAGTTCAAGGTCAGCCTGGGTTACAGTGAGACCCAGTCTTTTTTTTTTTTTTAACAGTAGCAAATAAAAATTAAAAAAAAAAAAGTAGCAAAGTTTTATTAAAGCTAGAAAAGGAAACAGGCTCTGCAGAGTGAGTTTAGGCCAAGTAAAAATAGGAAAGAAATTACACCCTACAGCATGAGGGCGGGCCAGCCATGCAAAAGCAAACACAGTGGCCTGAGACCCAGTCTAAAAAAAAAACAAGGGCTGGGGATTTAGCTCAATGGTTAGAGTGCTTGCCTAGCAAGTGCAAGGTTCTGAGTTCAATCCCTGGCACCAAAAATAAATAAATAAATAAAAATAAAAAGGAAGGGGGTGGCCCTGGAGGATGTAGCTCAGTGGTAGATAGAGTCCATTCCTAGCATGCACCAAGTCCTGTGTTCCATTCCCAGCATGACAAAAAAAGAAAAAAGAAAAAAGAGAAAGAGAGAGAGAGAGAGAGAGCCAGGCATGGTAGCACCCACCTGTAATCCAAGCACTCGGGAAGCAGAGGCAGGAGGATCACCTCAAATTCGAGGCCAGCCTGGGCTACACAGTGAGCTCAAGGCCAGCCTGAACTACATACTGGGACCTTGTCTCAAAAAAACCAAAAAAAGAGAGAGAGAAAGAAAAGAAAAGACAGCTGAGGGAGCCTCTGAATGCAGTTGAGCCTAACCTCCTAGATGGTTGCCTTTCCAGTTCTGCAGTAGGACGCTATGTGACCTCAGGCAGGGCTTGTTCTCCAGCCTCATTTCCTTCCTTCCTTGTCACAAAGTAGGATGAGAGCAAGGAAGACAAGAACCCCTGTCTCCTTGCTTGTACCTGACTCCCGACCCTGGCTTCCAGCTGCCCCCAGCCCTGGTCTCGTAGGCAGCTGGAAGATCCAGCTTCTGTGCCTAGTTCTCTCTCCCTCTCTCTGTCTCTGTCCTGCTCTCTCTATCTCTCCCTCCTTCCCTCTCCCTCCTTCTTTCTCTCTCCTCCCCTCTCTTCCTCTCTCTCTCTCTCTCTCTCTCTCTCTCTCCCTGCCTGTTTCTCTTTATCTCTCTCATGCTCTGTCTCCCCACCCCCCATGAAAACCATTTGGGCACACTGCAGATCTGTTCCCCTGGGAGCAGAAACTCTACCTTCAGTTCCTCTCTGCCCTACCTGCCTGGAGCCTCTCTCATCTTGGGGAAGTTACAGGTTTCGTTTTGTCCCTTGGAAGCTACTCCAGCCAGGAA